>JAMJFZ010000728.1:280000-539694 GCA_026225945.1 Cricetomys ansorgei | reverse complement strand
TGTGTATGTGAGTGTGTATATATGTGTGTGTGTGTATATATAGCTGTGTGTGGAAGCCAGAGGTCAACTCTGGGTGTTGGTCCTCAGGTGCTGTGTATTTTTGTTTTGCTTTTTATAGATTCACTAATCTATTATGTATGTATGGGTGTCTTGCCTGATGTTTGTCTATGTACATGTGTGTGCCTGGTGCTGGAAGAGGTCGGAAGAGGCTCTTACATCCCCTGGAAGTGAAGCTGCAGTCTGTTGTGAGCATGCGAGCCATCATGCTGAGGCTGGGAACCGAACATGGGTCCTTTGAAAAGTAGCCAGTGCTCTTAACCACTAAGCTGCCTCTCCAGCCCCCACTGTGTTTCTTGAGGCAGTCTCTTAAGGGACCTGGGGTTCACTGATTATGCTGGGCTGGCTGGTCAGCCAGGCATAGGGACCCACCCCGTCCCTGCCTTCCCAGGAGGTCCATGCCATGGTTCTTTTATATGGGTGTTGCTAATGAATTTTGGTCATCGTGCCTGCATGGCAAGCCTTCACAAACTGAGGTGTCATCCGAGCTTGAGCTTGAGCTGTTTAGACTGGGTTATTGGTGGGATGGCTAGGGAGACTTAGCTGTGCAAAGTCAGATCATTGTCAGTCTTACAGCCCGAGAGATGCTTTTAGAACACAAAGGAGATAAACTTGGTTTTTCCTGCTCATGCTGTGCAACTGGTTTTTCCCTAAATGCACTGCAGGCTAAACTGAAGTCATGATTAAGTGTTCAACATACATGTTTCATCAGCAGAGGTTCTTGTCTCTGTCTGCAGTGGGAGAGAAAGCATGTCAGAATTTGCATAGAAACTTCCCTGTGCTTTGTTTCTTATGCACTGTACTCCCTGAGAGCTGCTTATGCACCACGGAAGGGCTTCCTGGGCAGCTGGGACTATGCTGAAAGAGGCCACCTGCCTGTGTGTCCACCTCCTCAGCCATGTCCTGAGGGTCCCCTTTGAGAGGGGCTTGTCTTCTCGGGGGAGTGTCTCTCTCACTTTCTGCCTGTCTTTTCCCAGGGAGGCAACCCAACCTCCGGTTTCCCCATAATCAGGAATACCTTCATTGCGATGCTGTGCAGAACCTGCTGTGCCCAGAGCCCAGACTGGCCAAGTCAAAGGCCTCTCTTGCTTGTCAGTCTCTGACCAGAGACACAATTCAGCAGGGTTCACTGGTTAAACATTGCTGCTGTTCTGTCTGTCCTACCGATTTCTCTCCCTGGCTGATCTCTGACCCTGGAGAAAAGTTCTCGTGTTCCTTATTAAGCAAAGACAGATAAAGGACATCATTATCTTGGAGTGAGCCCCATGTTAGGTAACCACTTTCATTGCAAGGGTCAAAGTTTAAGTAGTGGTCACAACTGACAAATGCTGTGTGGGGTTTGACTGAGGATCGGGTGTGGGTCGCATCTCAGCATTTACCTCTCTGGTGTGGAAAGTCAGTTCCCTAGAACCATCACAGAACTTGATATTCAGAGGAAGAGGTTATTCTTATGCTAACTCCCCATCCCCCTCAAAAGGTTAAAAGCTGGCCAGCACCTTGCCTGGCACTGCCTAACCTGCTCTTGAATCCTGCGCGGCATGAGAAAACAAAGCTCTATGAAACACCGTGTGACCCAGAGTCAAAGGATTTCATCACACATAACGTTTGTGTTATAATTTTGCCACTAAGATATGACATAATTTTTTCACTTGGAATAAAAACGAATTGACTGACTGAGCTCTTGTTTATCTGTGCGTTTGTTTAGAGGGTGATGCGATTGGAAGAGAATCATTTCTCACTCTCACGCAAGCTAGAACGGGGACCGGGACTACCCCCTTAGCAGCCTTGAGTCAACAGTGGGGTCAAACACATGGCATTAAGATAGTTAATGAGTAACAAACCTGTACTACCTCCAAACCAGTTCAATCAGTTCCAGGGGATGCAATTCAGTCAGTGGAGGGACTGATCAGAAGTCTGAGTCGCATCACTGTCTACTTCCCTGGGGTCCAGGAAGAACTTTCAAGGTCAAAGGAACAGTTGAATTCAACTTGCTGATTTGATCAGTGGGGTATTAAGTGGCAGTCATCCTTGATTACTGGTTTTATTGGGCCAGAACTATCATATCACTGGTTGACATCCTTATCTAGATATTCCCAAAGAAGAAACAGACTATGACAAGAAGGGTGGAATCCTAGAGGCACCCAAAACAACACAGGCTATTGTCACCGCTGCTGGATGCCCACCGTCACTCAGTGGTAACCCCCGATGCTGAGGATACCCCTTACTTTAGTTGCAGGACACAGAATAATCAATCTCTAATTGACCAGGAAACTCTTTGCTGGCTACTTTATATAGTGCTGGAAGGTGCTTTGCAGGCAACTAGGAGAGAGAAGACAGCATCGGTCTTGCCCGGTGCTGAACCCTGCATGCTGTGTAATACTGACTAACTAGGCAAGTAGTTCCAGTTGGTGCAGTCCTGGCATTGTTGTCATGATGGTAACCAACCACTTTCTGCTTGGATCCTCGTCTGCTCTACAGCCTTAGGCGGGAGGCTAAGTGCCTCCTGAATATTTGTGTTTGTAACCATAGATCCATGCTGCATTTAGTTTAAACAAAAATAAACAAAACAAAAGGTGTGATTTGCAGGTGGAGCTTCCGGTAGACAGGATTTTTCCGTTCTTTCAAACACAAACTATAAATACTGTAATAAGACATGACTCTCAATATGAATTATTAATCATCTTTATTATGAACTAGACACTGATAAAATGTTATGATGTATTAGATGGACAATGTTCAAAATAAAATGCATTCAGTTTGCTAGAACTGGCATTACATAGAAACACAGAATAGGGACGTTAGCTGCTGAAATTAATTTCCTCGGAATTCTGGAAGTTAAACTCCAAGACTGTGGTATCTGAAGGACGCCTTCCTTCTGAGGGCTGGGAAGGTGAATATTCTCTGGGCTTTCCCAGCTTCAGTGACTGGTGCCTCCTTCCATCTCTGTCTCCACCTCACATGACCTTCTCACTGGAGGTAGCGCTGGATCCAAACGCCACTCTTAAAAATGTTTATTATCTTACGTGTGTGAGTGTTACCTGCACACGTGTGGACTGGATGCTTGTCTGGTGCCCGTGGAGACCAGAAGATAGCATCAGATCCCCTGAACTGAATTACAGATGGCTGTGAGCCACGAAGAAGGTACTGGGAACTGAACCCAGGTCTTCTAGGAGAGCACCAGGTCTTAACTACTAAGTCCAATCTCCAGCCCCCAAATTTCTCTTTTTAATAAACACACGATCATACTGAACTGGAGTCCACTCACATTGGCAGGACTTCATTCTAGCTAACCATGTCCACCACAAATCAGGCCACACTCTGGCTATGGGCCCTGGGCAGACTGCAGGGAGGAGCTTTACATATGGAGTGTGTGGAGGGACAGAGCTCAGCCTGCCACAACAGCTAAACTTGGTATCAGGCCAGGTCTGCACAGGAATGCATCTGGGGCCTGTTTTTGTTTGTTAAGTAGTTTTTTCAAGCAGAAAGGCAGGGCTGAGAGTATAGTTGGTAGGGTGCTTATTTAGCATACTGGAACCATATAAACGGAGTCTGGTGATAGCACAGGCCTACCACCGGGGGGCGGGGGGGGGGAGAAAAACGGGGAAGAAGGAAGGAAGAAAAGAGGGAGAAAGAGAAGAAAAAAGGAGAGGAAGAGGATGGAAGAGGAGAAGGAGGAGAAGAAGAAAGGAGGAGGAAAAGGAGAAGAAAGAGAAGAAGAAAGAGGAGGAGGGAGAGGAGGAAGAGGAGGAGGAGGAGAAGCAGGAGGAGGAGGAGAAAGGCACCACCAGGATTTTGTCCTGTCACTGAAAGCAAAACTTCGAGACTGTAACATGCCCTGGATCTGGACTTAGGCTTCCACTCTGGTACTGGCCTTGTGGCCACGGCCCAGAGCACACTGCTGGGCGCTTTTACACTCATAGGGAGGATACAGTGGAAAGGGGTTCTGGGGCTTCCTAGCTCTGTCGATTCTTCCTGGGCTTGCACTGCTCTCACAGGAAGCCAGAGGTAGAGAAAGGACAGGTACAAAGGTGAAGGACGCCACCTGGGGCTGTGCCATTGCAGATGGAAAGCTCTAGAACTCAGGACAAAGTCTCACTTGCTGTACTGTAAACTCTCTTCACCGTGTTTTAGGTGGAGGCGGTTTCACTCAGCGTGGCTGTTCCTTATGGGCTGAGAATCTTACACCTACTTGGCAAGTCCTATGTAGGTGACTCAGCTCCCTCTGGAGCAGGGTGTTCCCATAATGCCTCTGTGGCCAATGTGTAAAATCCAGCTGCCGAGTAGTGACTTCCTCTGTGACAGGTCTGTGGACAGGGAGGTGTGAGGCAGCCCTGACTGGTGAACATGGCTTGCTCAGCTGCCCTCTGTTTGCCAGTCTCTGAGAGGGGAAGGAGCACTTGCAATGGATGGTGTGCTTCATTGTTTACCCAAATCTCTGTCCTGGGTTCATGACAAAGAATCATTGAGACATTCTTCCCCGACCAGGACTTGACTCCTTGGCCACCACTGCCCAGGAAAGCCAGAGCTGAGCTAAATGTCAAGGGAAGAAACTTCACCAGAAGTTCTCATTCTTCATTGTTGACCACACTGGTCCACAGAACTGGAGGCAGCACACCTGTGTGTGTGTGTGTGTGTGTGTGTGCAGGAGCATGCACCATGTGTTGTGCACGGAGAGGCCAGAGGTTGCTGTACGGTGGCTCCCTCGATCACTCTGATTTTTTTTTTTGCGATGAGGTCTCTCACTGACTTTGGAGCTCACCTTGCTGGGCCAGACGAGCCAGCCAACTAGCCCCAAGGATCTGTGTCACCTCTCCAGCTCTAGGACTACATGCATTTGTTTCTGTGCCTGGTCTTTTTGTTTTTAAGTTCATTTTTAGTGTTTTTAATTATGTGTGTGTGTGGGGGGGTGCACATATGAGTTCAGATCTTAGAAGGCAAGGGCCATGGGCTGGACTTACAGGAAGTTGCAACCCGCCTGATGCAGGTGTTGGGGACTGAACTCGGGTCTTCTGCAAGAGCAGCACTGAGCCACCTGCCCAGCCCTTCACCTGGCTTTTCTAAAAAAAAAAAAAAAAAAACAAAAAACGTCGATTCCGGGGACTTAACTCAGGTCCTCATGCTTGCATGGCAAGCTTGCATACCATCGCTCTGTCTTCCCAACTTTGAGCCTGCACATTTTTAAGAATGGGTTGGGAAGGAGCCTTGGAAACCTGGAGACCCCAGCTCCTCTGTGACTGATGGCCTCCTCTGTGGGAACTTCAATTGCTCACCCTCAGTGGTTCATGCATTTGGGCTTTGTCTAGCAAAAGACTGCTCAAGCTTTTCTTTCTCGGGACTCTCTTGGCCTGAGAATAGGCATGTAAATCAAACATTGACGAATCATACTTTATGAAGAAATTTATTTTAAAACAGTTCTCTGGTATACATGTAATTTACCACTTGTTAAAGGTGAAACAAACTAGTTCACACAAAGAATTAAATCTTGCCTGACTGTGGAATTGTGGGCATGGAGCATCTTGCACAGTTTGAGAGCTGTGCGTCAGTTTACATGCTGTGTAAAGCTGTCCTCTGAGCACATGGGGCAACAGCATCTCATCACTATCGGTGAGAGACCCTCAAGAACCACTGTCAACACTCCCTCCTAGGAGCCTCCACGCCCGCCCATCCTCCCAGCTGTGTGTGACTCTGACCCAGATGCAACCAATCTCAGGAGAAGCTACAGTAGACCCCGGAAGGTTAACTGGAGGGGGTCCCCATCTGTGCAGGCACACAGAAGTTGTCCATGCTGGGTGACACTTTTCCATGGTGGAACCACTGGGGGTCTCCTGCCCTCCAGAAGCAACCTTCATGTTCCTATACGTCCATTATTGAAAAATCTTAGCCCAGCACAAATGGCTTCTGTGCATCTACATGGGTGAAGTCTCCATTTCAGTTAACCTTTCTATACTCTCTAAATATACTTAGTCTTAAGTATTTACATACTAACATCAATACTAATATTTAATTATACATTGTTTTATTTTTCCTTTGTATTAAATTTAGGTCTTTATGGAGGTTTTTGTTTAGTTTTGTTTTTTGAGACAGAGATTCTCTGTTGGAACTCTGTCTGTCCTGGAACTCACTCTGTAGACCAGGATGACCTCAAGATCACAGAGATCCTCCTGCCTCTGCCTCCCGAGTGCTGGGATTAAAGGTGTGCGCCAACACTGCCTGGCTATGGTGATTCTTTTAAGAAACATGTTTTTTTTCATTCATAAATCTCATTTTAGATTAAGAATCATAAAAGGGCTATAGAAGGGAAGCATGTGTTTTGTAGACCTATGCAGAGGAGAACTTCTAATTGAAGTCTCTGTGGTACATGGATATGAAAATATCCCAAAGATCAAAAACCTTGAGTGTTGACCTCTGACCTCTAGTGATGACCTCTGATGTGCTGGTGATATCCTTTGACCAGCATCATTGACTAACCTCTAAGCTCACGATGCCCAGGGTAAGGGAACCTTCTTGGGCCACTGCGCAGAAAGCAACAACACAGGGGTGAGTGTGTGTTACTGTCAAGGGTCAACTGAAGGTGTTTGGTATTGATTGTTTTCTTGCGTTTCTTATCAGTGTGCTGGTTAATTATTTGACCCTGTTTCCTACACTACCATGTAGACCTTGGATACAAGGGTTAATTCTCTATCAACGAGAGCTCCGGTTCAGAAGGGTTCGATTTGTTGGTCAGGGCCATTGTGCTATCTCAGTTCAGAAAACCCACAAGCAGTAGGCTTTGCTGTCTGACTCCAGAGGCCTCAGATCTTAAGTCTTGGCTCTTGCTAATCTGTTTCTTGGGTTGCAGCTCCACGGTGCCTGTTTGCATCCTGTATTTATCTTCCAGTGCCAGAGTTTTATTAACAACCTCCCTCAAGCGCCCCTAAACTGGATTACAGGAAGTGAGCTCAGGTATCCATCCTAGGCAGGCCAGGGACTGAACCTTGTTGTGCCATTTCCGAGGAGAGTGACATCATACAGCACTTCCCCTGCTCAACACAGACGGAAAGGGAGCTGGGAAGTCTGTCTTTGTTTGGACCTGGATCTGGGCGCTTAGGTTATAATGAACCCATTTATGAAATAAGGTGTTAGTGGTTAATTATACCATTCCCCAACAAGAGTGAGGCCTTTACTCCTAGGATTTATTGGGAAAAAGAGTCACCACAAGTGTAACTAGTTAAGATGACACCAAGTTAGAGTAGGGTGGGCACCTGATTCACTAAGGTCAGTGCCTTTATAAGAAAATAACCACTGAGGACTGACACACAGAAAACAGAACAAAGGCAGTCGGCTGGGCAGACGTGGCTACACGGGAAGAGTGAACACAAGTGTTCACGCCAATACTGTGTTGGAACCCCTTTAGGTTCAGAGAGGCCAGGGCCTTTCTGAAACCTTGATATCAGATTCCCAGCCTCCCGAGCTGTTTAAAAAAAAATCAGTTTGCCAGTTACCTAGAAAAGAAAAAAAAATCTCCCAGATTTGAAACTTTGTCCTTTAACATGCTGAATGCAAACAAAATAGAACTTCCCTAAGATTTTAAAAGAAACACTACCATACCTCCTGAGGGGAAAGAGGTCTGAACTGAACTGAGCAAAATTATAATATATTCATAAAATCACTAAGACATGTTCATGACCAGTGACAGAGCTTGGGGGTAAAGGCATCGATGCCAAGCCTGGAAGCCTAAGCTTCATCCCCAGAACCACACTGTAAAAGCAGAGACCCAGTCTTGACAAGCTGTCCCCTGCCATGTCCACACTGTACCACACACACACACACACACACACACACACACACACACACACACACTTCTTTGAGCACACCTCCTTTTAGAAGCTTTCGTTTAAAATGGAGCCTGTAGTATAATTTTTAAATGCTACTAATAATTAATGTGATTATTAGTCACGGCAACCTGGACTTAAAGTCCCAAATTATCCTAATTGAAATTATTAAGAAGTGAAAGGTATCTGGGCACAGGGATGCACACCTTTAATCCCAGTTTTCGGGAGGCAGAGGCAGGTGGATCCTATGATTTCAAGGCCAGCCTGGTCTACGTAGCAAATTCCAGGACAGCCAGGGCTGCAGATGAGAGCCCGCCTTTAACATACATGCGCATCCTCCTTCTGCAAGTAGCAGAGTGGACAGCACTGGGTACTGAATTACAGTGTGTGTGTGTGTGAAGTACATGTGTGTATGTGTGTGTATGTGTGTGTGTGAAGTATGTGTGTGTATGTTTGTGTGAAGTATGTGTATGAAGTACGTGTGTGCATGTGTGTGTGTATGTGTGTGTGTATGTGTGTGTGTATGAAGTACGTGTGTGTGTGTGTGTGAAGTATGTGTGTGAAGTATGTGTGTGTATGTGTGCATATGTGTGTGTATGTGTGTGTGTGTGTGTGTGTGTGTGTGTGTGTGTGTGTTATGAAGGGAATTCAATAGAATAGCTTACAACCAATAGCAGCTAGGTAGTTCAACAAAGGCTGTCTGCTGCCTGGAAAGGCTGAGGATCTGGTAGCATCAATTCAAGAAGCTGACTTCCTCAGTGGTATCCATCAGGTGCTGAGGGCCTGGAAGACTTCCAGAGAATGATCGGTGTCTTTCCTCCTTGGGACTTGAGGCTGCATTCTGGTTCTGACGTCAGTGACTAGACAGACTCACTCAGCGAGAAGCAAAGGCTGGCCAGCAAGCAGCCCTGCTTTCTCTTCTACCCCCTATGTCTGGATTGCCACCAGAAGGCGCATCTACTCTTGGGGAGTCTTTCCCATCACAGACCTGCCCAGAGGCACAGCTTTTCATTGCTGATTAGAAATAAAAGTAAGATGACTTAAAACGATGCTTGCCTTGTTTTAATCAGCCCAAGGAAATAACTTCAGGAAAGAAGATGATGTGTTTCTTTGGAATGTCAGATCACGGAGGACTGAATTGGTTTCATTTTCCTGAGTGATACTTCTGCCTCAGTGGTCTCTTTGTTCCTGTGCGTCTTAGCCTCATCCCATACTGAAATATGAAAAAGAAAAAAAAGAGATTAAGGTAAAGGTGTGAATTAAACAAAATGGCCGCTGTAAAGCAAGTGATTCTCAGAGTGCTTTGTTTCTTCTGTTTGGAAGACGACACATGAGCTGAGGATTTTACTGTTGAGACTAATGAAGGTGTGGGCGCTTCCTGGTGCTGTGAACATCTCCAGAGCACAGTCCATCATAGGGAACGCCGCAGAGGTGGGCGCTGGACAGAGGCAGAGCTGGAAGCTGGAAGTATATGTGTCTATGTGTGCTTGCCTGTATGTATGTATGCGTGTGTGTGTTTTGTGTGTGTGTTGTGTGTGTGTATGTATGTGTGTTTGTGTGTGTATGTGTGCATATGCGTGTGTGCTCAGGTGTGTGGGGTGGTGTTGCATGTGGAGGCCAGAGGTCAGCCTTGGAAATTGCCCCTCAGACACCATTCACCTTGCTTTTTTCTCTTTAGTTTTTGCAGCATCTCTCTCTATCCCTGGCTGGAATGGGACTCACCTGAAGCTCACATCTTGTTCTGAGATAGGGCCTCTCCCGGGTGTAGCTTTTAGGGGCACCCTGGGGGGCACTCCTAGCTACTACCTGGAACCTCTGGCCCTGTCCGCCCCACTGCTGCCCAGGGGTGGGGGAGAGGTGGGGTGTGAGCCGGCGCGGAATCTAGAGACCAGACTCCGGGAGATGCGTGGACAAGCAAACTCTCTTCGTTCAGGACAAAGGACACATTTCACACCCACTATGACCCCTCATCACCTCCATCCCGCTCCCATTCGTCTCTTGAGCGCGATCGCAGTGAAATGCCCTTTGCGGGTTGGCTCTTGTGACGTCACCTGTTCCTAGGTATCAGCTTTCACATCTGTGCGACCACCGCCCTGTATTAGCTCCTGGCAGCCGGTTCTTAGGGAGGCCTTACTTCCTCCTACACTGCTGCCAAATAGCACAAGCTGATTTAAAAACTGAACAAAGAAAAATGTTTTGGTGGATCCAGGAGGTGGCTTGGTCAGAAAGTGCTTTAGAAGGCCTGATGGCCTGAAATTGATCCCCAGAACTCTTGTTAAAGAGTCTCTGGGGAGCATGGATGTGCACAACTGTAATTTCAGGACTGAGGTAGATCCCTGGCAGGTCACTGCTCAGCCGGCCTACTTTACTCGGTGAGTTCCAGACTAGGGGAGCGGGATGGGGGGCGATGAAGGGACATAGAGGGTATAAAGTGTGCCTTTTGTCCTGAACAAAGAGAGTTTGCTTGTCCACACATGTCCCGGAGTCTGGTCCTTTGATTCCACACCGGCTCATCCCCGGGCAGCAGTGGGGCAGACAGGGCCAGAGGCTCCAGGCAGTAGCTAGGAGTGCCCCCCAGGGTACCCCAAAAAGCTACACACCAGCACTACAATCGAGTCGTGCTCGGGACGTGTCTGGGCTGTGGAGCATTCTGGGGTGTCACTGATTTTATTTTATTCACACAAAGACAAGGGAAGAGTTCAAGTAGGTCTCCAAGGTTCCACAGAGGCCTAGGCATGGCGTGGCACAATTTCCTGGTTACAGCAATCTAGTCTCACTGTCCAAAATGAGAGGAGAGATAAGAACCAAGTCAGCCGGGCTGGGATCCAACTTTGAAACCTTCGTCCTGAGGAGAGTCTCCGACCCTGGCAGCTCTGTGTGAAGAGCCACCCTTTCGCACAGTGAGTCACCGTATTTTATCACGGAGTCTGTATTGATTTCCTTCTCTTGGCTTCGGCTCTCGTACTCTTTGTTCCAGGGAGAAAACAGAATCGTGTTTTCTAATGCTGATTTAGATAAAGTTGACTTTGTGAAAGTTCATCTCTGATGGAAATGATCTGATTAGTTCATTCCTACCAGGAATTGTTGGCAGAGTTCATGGTCTTCAGCACCTTCCTCTCTGAGGGGGCTGGGAGTCCTCAGAGAAGACGATTTCAGCCTTAGGCAGTGCGGGCGCAGTGTGAGTATGTAGTAGATTATCATTCTGCAAACTAAGTTGTGATTTAAAACATACAGAACACTTTGAAAAGGACACAGTGGCAGACACCGAGGGGCTCCACGATAAATCCAGTGCAAACTGAATATTAAGCGAGAAGACCACTAATGAATTGTGAACCACTGGAAAAATGTGAATATTGAATCCGTAGGGATGACAAAAGGACCACAGAGGAAAGGCGGGCTCTAGCCCAAAGGACCAAACATGGGGGAGAAGAGAGGAATCAAGGCAGTTGCTGCCGTAGCATGGATGCGGGCAAGAATCACCGAAGGATGCTAAGGCCAATTTTCCACGATGGTTGGGATCTGAGCACTATCTTTCAGGGTTTCCACGTAGACTTCTGACACATAGACCACTGCAGAGGCAAGCAACAGAACTATGTGGTAGAGAAATGCCTTGACTTGTGCACAAATGAGCATCATTGAGATGGGACCTGAGTGTCCCCGGGGCGATGCCCTGGGGTGATGCCCTGGGGTGGACACCCTGCACTTGTTCAGCTGGGGCAGTGCAGGTGAGCAGGAGGAGAGAATGCAAGTGAGAGCAGCTCTCCTTAAAACTGGAGCATCAGGGCCGTCCTTCAGAAATGCAGTGTAATTAACGACAAGCAAAAGTCATGGGACTCCTCAGGTAGTAGAGACCAGAGACAGATAGGATCATGTCCTAGAAATACCTGTTCTGGAGAGACAGTGGTCCGAAGAAAGCCAGGGAGGCCAGGAGTGGGTGCGTGCCTTTAATTACTTGCTCAAAGACAGGCAGGCAGATTCCTGAGACCCTATCTAAGAGAGAAGGAGACGGGGAGAGGAGAGGAGAGGGGTGTGGAGGGGAGGGGGGATGAGAATGTAGATAGTAGATTGGGCAAACGTATTGGTATTAAATCTGGTGAAGGTCAGACTGTCTCACAGTCGCCTAAGAGGCTCTCTCTGGTCTTAGGAAGCGCATGGAAGGGAGGAAAGCCCAGCGTGTGCCGCTAGCTCCCAAGCCTCTTACGAAGATCCCGCCGTGCTCGGTGGCCGACAAACGGTAAAGCAGATGGGCACCATGGAGTCAATGGCCCTCTGGGTATGGGAGGGTGTGTTTTTAGAGAGTTTTCCATAAACTTGAAATTATTTCTAAATATAAGTTAAAAGCATCCAGCAGCTCAATTATTCTTGACACTTGGGCCTTGACCTACAGTTCAGATGCCTCAGTGCCGCAGAATGGACTGTTGGGGTCTGCCCATGTTCATGCTTACCGCCATCCCTGTTTGAGGTTGGTGATGCGGTCAGGACTTTTAAATAAACTGGAAAAACACAGAAGTTAGAAATCAGCTCTGGACTTTCAGCAGAATGGGAATATCACAAAGCAAAAAAATCAGTAGTTTCTGAGCTCCACAAGTAGAACTGGTCTGACTTTCGCACGTGACTACCTCCCAGATCTCTCTGCTAGATGGTAGGAGTTCAAATATTTGTTTGATAAATATGTGTGAATTATTCTAAACTAGGATTTAAAACTTAAAGGTAACAGCTCACCAGGACTCAAAGCAGTTCATAAATTCAGGTGAAAAATGATTCTATCTGCTATGTGCGTTCTTGTGTGAAAAGAGGCACTTAATGGAGAGATTTCTGCCAGCTCTAAGTTTATTCAAACCTTCCTATTTACAGTCAATAAAAGGTTCTGCTAAAAAGAAAGAAAGAAATTTGGAAGAGCGCTCAAGATCTGTGCATATTTCTTATTCAAAGTATTTCCAAAAATCATTCAACTTCTCCGCGTCTTAATTATACTCCTGCTATAAAATGAAGAGCAAAATCAAATGGTATCTTGGAATTCATTTCCCAAGGAAAATGATTCACTGCTGTCTTGATTCTCTAGAAGATGGGCAGCCACATCTTTAAACTGCTTCTTAAAGTGATCTGGTGTGGGAAGGGGGACAGGGGTGGGAATGAACCTGAGCTTAATTCCAGGAAGGGAGGATTTCTGGACCCAGTCTGGGAAGGTATCTTGCATCAGGTTTCAAATCCTCGTGTTTATAATCAGGCTTGGAAAACAGGGTCACAGGTGGAAAGAATACAGAATTCAGATGTTCACTTATGGAGTAACCATATACCAAGCGCCAGAATATGCTGAGATTTCTATTAAGCACTAGAGATGGAGAGCTCCCAGCACCGGGGTGTGTGTTGAGGGCAGAGAGGAGTGTAGCTGCAGGAAGGAAGAGCAATCCATGGATGTCGGGCTTGGCTGAGGTATGCTCCAAACCCTGGAGAGCCCAGGAGGAGAGGCCAAACAAAGGCAAGGAATTCAAACTGAAAATGTAGCATCTGAAAAATAATGGGCCTTAACTCCAAGTGAGAGCTAGAGTTGGCCAGAGTCAGACTCTTCTCACACACATTCTTTGGTCATCAAAGTCCACCCTGTTACAGATTCACCTGTGATCTGAAGCCAGATTGCAACACAGGTTAGGTTGCGTTGGAAGGCGGCACGGTATTGCCTCATTTTCAACCCCTGGCTGCAGCTGGTGCTCCTGTACGGGCCATCTCCTTTCGGCAACGTTCGCTTATTGAAACAGAAGGAGCACTGGCTTACGAGTTGGGAATGGGCCTTTAAACTTTGGTTATCCTTGAAATGACAGTGTGACCTTGGACAATAAGTCACGTATTTCTTTTCGGTCCAATTTTCTTTATTTGTAAAAGAATAAACCACATGTGCTAAACAACACTTAGTTGAGTAAGAAGCAGTTTAAGAAAAACGTGTGTGTGTGTGTGTGTGTGTGTGTGTAAACATATGGTAGGATGGGGCAAGAGGATGACTTCATGTTTAATACCTGCCGTTCTTGTACAGGGCCCAGTTTCAGTTCCCACAATGTACATGATGCTCACAACCCTCTGCAAATCTAATCCAGGAGATTGCGAAACTTCTGACCTCTGTGGGCACCAGGGATGCACATAGTAAATACACACAAATACAGACAAAATACTCATATGTACAAAATAAAAATAACACTTTTTTTAAAGCAAGAAATTGTACCCCCCCCTTTAGAGAGAGGGTCTCACACATTCCAGGATGACTTCAAACTCAACATGTAGTGTTGGGTTCCCGAACCGGACCCCAACTTGATGACGCACCCACAGAGAGACACAGTCGGATAACCGATGCAAAAAGCAAGAGGTTTATTAACCAGCACTGGGGCCGTTCTAACACAGGATAGAAGCGGCCCTGAGAAGCAGAAAATGAAGCTTTTTATACAAAATACAGACAGTTGCTAGGCATAAACCGATTTGGTACAAGTCAATTGGTCCCCAAATTGTTTTTCTACTTTGATAGGTTAGGGCCAATTAACCTTTAAGCTGATTGGAGCTGGCGTATAGCAAGGTCGTGGGCACCAGGAAATGTACACTTAGGGTCTTAGTCAACGTGGAAAGTCCCTTGCCCAAGGCTATTAGGCGGCAGCTGCAGCTGCCTCTCATACTTTAGTTTTAGGAATTTGGGCTGGGTCACAGTGCCCTTGAATTAAGCCTGACAATAATTGTTTTATGGTTTCTGGGGTGGGCTAGTTCTTGGAACATGGAGTTCTGGAAAGTACTCAGTAATTATTGTATTGAGTAGAGAAAGCCTAAGTTCCTGTTAAGAGTTTAGGATTAATGCCCAGGGCCGGGGGGGGGGGGGGGGTTCTCCAGCCTCACATTTCCCCCCTTTTCTTTGGGAATATTGATTCCAATCATGGAATCAAGGGCTTTCATCTGCAGGAACTGTCTGGTATTGTTGTCTGAGTACCAATACCTGCTCTGTACTGATGCGTTCTTCAATAAAAGTAACTAAGCGATTAAGAATACAAGGGCCAAAAGTAAGCAGCAAGAGCAGTATTATAAGTGGCCCCAGGAGTGTAGAAATTAGAGTTGTAAACCATGGGGGCTGATTGAACCACGATTCAAACCATCCCTGGTGCTGGTCTCTTTCTTTTTGTCTGGATGCTAATGTTTCCCGCAACTTAGCCATTGAGTCTTTAACTACTCCTGAGTGGTCTATATAAAAACAGCACTCTTCTCTGAGAGCTGCACACAATCCTCCCTGTTGTAGGAAGAGGAGGTCTAGTCCCCTTCGGTTTTGTAAGACTACCTCAGAGAGAGAGGTTAGGGATTCCTGAAGTTTAGAAATTGAGTCTTCCATGGCTCTGATATCTGTGTCTATGGCATCCCTTAGGCCCCTGTAGTAGGAGGGCTGGAGGGCTAAAGCGGTGCCTCCTGTAGCTACTCCTGCAGTCACTCCTACCCCCAAAAGTACAGCCAGGGTCATACTTATAGGCTCCCTCTTGAACCTAACCTGCCCCTCCCAGATATCTAGTAATTCACTTTCTTGATGGTAAATAAGTCTAGGCACCAGCTGCACCATAACACAGAAATCTTTGGTTAGATTTAGGACACTTAGTTCAACACAGGGTGTTAGGCCAGTCCCACATACCCACCATCCATCTTCTGGCGGAAGGAGGTATCCAGAGCTATGTTCAGCCTGAACGGTGGAATTGCAAAGATGTGAGTGGGTGGAAGGGACCTGCCCCGTACAAATCCCCTGTCCTGAAACGGAAGTGATGGTAAGTCTGGGACCTCTGGAGTGCCACCGGCATCCGTTTGCATCTGCTGAGTATGAGAAGTTGTTCATTAACCCTATAGCTTCGTAATAAGGGGGAGCTATATCATAACACAGCCAACAAGCCTGAGTGGCCATTGGGTTGGTGGCATTTAGGACTCTAAATGCCTGCTCGATCATGTAAGTAAGGTCTGACCCGGTTGGGCTAGGAGTTATAGGGGGCCGTGGACTGGGGCTCAGGGCCATCTTGGTGACAGTGTTGGAGATTGGACTAAGTGGCCTAGATTGGAGTCGAGGAAGTACAGAATTGGGCCCTATAGCTGATATTTTTGGGGTTTCTATTTTAAGTCTGATAGTTAAAGTGAGCCCTATATCTGTCCCAGTAACATAAAACCTCAGTCCCCAAGTTTTTCCTCTGAGCCATTGGGCTCCGGCCTTTTTCCCTGGTCCTGTAAAGCTAATATTAAGAGGATTACAAGTAAAATTGAGACAAGGCCCCATTCCCGTCCAGGTCCCGCTCGAATGTTGGGCCCTCCGGGCAAGTTGGTACCCCCCTTGACATTTGTCCTGATATAATCCTGGTCCTGTGGATTCCCGCTTTATAGCGATTAAATCCCAGGTGGAACTGGGGTTCCAATAGACTGTACCTGTGGTTTCACAACCCCAGGCAGCACAGTAGTAGCTTTCTGAGCCCCCACATCTATAGATTTTAGACCTATCACGCCCATCCCGAGGGCACACATAGAATGGGGCATCCCTCAGCTTATTTCGCAGTCGAGGGTGTCTACAACCAATTTCTGAGTCCCCGACGCCTCCCCCGGAACAGGACATTTCGGAACAACTGGGTTTTCCATTGCATTCTGGCCTCCCAGGCTTGTCTGAGTCCATTCCCCTGACAGAGTAATATTCCGGGATATCCCAGGCGTCCAGCCCTGCTACCAATTGGCAAAGGTCTGGGGTTAGGTTTGGCCACCAAGTGTAGGGGGCAGTGGTCTTGGATGTGGACCATACTGTTTCCCCAGTCTGGGAGATAACCTCCCAAGTAAGTTGTTGAGGGGCATGGGGGTTGGGGCCTCCGATCACTTTACCTAATGACTGGGCCCAAGCCCATACCCAGAGGATCATAAATGAAATCAGGAACATCTTGTATCAGATTTTTTTCTGGATCTTGATCTTGAGGGGATGTCCAGTCCGCTGAACCGTCCAGCTGGAGTTGGGCTTCTGATCCGCAGGCCTGATGTGCGAGGCGTGAATCCAAGCTGAGATGCCGTCTACTTTGACCGCCGTGGGTGTAGTCAAGAGGACAATGTAAGGTCCTTTCCACCGCGGTTCCAACGTCTGGGCCCGATGACGGCGGATGTAGACTAAGTCTCCGACCTGATACGGGTGAGGTGTTTTGAGAGTCCCAGGCCGGTAAGCCTCGGCTAATCGCGGCCACAGTTCTTTCTGGATGGCTTGAAGACCTCGGAACCTAGCATACAAATCACTATTACTTATTTGAGAGGGCAGCCCGAAGTCATACATGGTGGTTACGGGCGCAGATCCCCATACAGGATCTCAAAGGGAGTTAAGTTATGTAAGGAAGGGGTATTCCTAACCCAGAACAGTGCTAAGGGAAGGAGCATCACCCAGTCGGCCCCGCCAGTCTCCATGGTCAATTTGGTCAGGGTCTCTTTTAGAGTTCTATTCATTCTTTCTACCTGCCCTGAACTCTGGGGGTGGTAGGCACAATGTAACTTCCAATCAAACCCCAGATACTTGGCCACTCCCTGACTCACCTGAGCAATGAAGGCAGGTCCGTTGTCAGAACCTATTACCTTAGGGATCCTGAACCGCGGGAAGATGTCCTTGGCAACCACCGTTGCAGTTTCTCTCTGTGGGGAAGGCTTCATTCAACCCAGCCTGAGAAGGTATCTATAAAAACTAGTAGGTATCTATTACCGTACCTGGCTGGCTTGGTTTCAGTGAAATCGACATCCCAGTAGACACCTGGCCTATCCCCTCGCAGTCTTTTACCAGAGGGGGATTTGTTTGGGCGGGCATTCACCTTTTGACAGGCTACACAATTCCGGACCACATGGTACACCAAGTTTTTGAGCTGTGGAATGATATACTTAGTATTTTTCAGGGTGGCCATTAGTTTCTTCTCTCCTAGGTGAGTCCATTGGTGCATCTGCTGTATCATCTGTTCAGCTTCCCTCTGGAGAAGCAGGATCCTACCATCTTGATTTGTCCATACCTATAGCTCAGAATCATATTCTTTTTCATAGTCTGTTATCATGGCTAGGTCCTGTACTGTGTACTGAAATGGCAGCTCAGGTTGCAGGTCTTGTCTGGGCAAGGGCGCGAGCGGGTGAGGAACCCATGCTGGCAAAATGGTGGCACTATCACTGTCCGCTGCCACCTTCCTGGCTTCCGAGTCTGCCATCCGGTTGCCCCTGGCTACTTTTGAGGAGTCTTTCTGATGCCCCAGACAGTGAATTATACTAACTTTCAGAGGCAGGTGGAGGGCGCCTAACAAGGCCAGAATCTCTGCCTTGTTTTTAATTTCTCTCCCGGCCGAAGTGAGGAGACCTCGTGTTGGTAGATGGCCCCATGTACATAAGCCATTGCAAAGGCATACTGGCTGTCAGTATATATATTGATCCTTTTTCCTTGTCCCAGTTCTAGTGCTTTGGTTAGTGCTATGAGCTCAGCTCGCTGGGCGGAGGTTCCCTCCGGCAATGATTGGGCCCAGATAACTTTTTCTCCATCCACTACTGCTGCCCCCGCTTTCCGCTTGCCTTCTTCGATGTAACTGCTGCCATCCGTGTACCACGTGGCATCAGCATCTGGTAGGGGAAGGTCGGTCAGGTCCTTCCTCCATCCATGAGCTTCTGCCAAGACTTGTAGACAGTCATGTTCAGGGACGTCAAAGTCCGGATCAGGCAGCAAGGTGGCAGGGTTTAACCTGCTTGCAGGGGTGAAGGGGATATGGTCAGAATTCAGCAGCAACGTCTGGTAGTGGGTCATCCTCGCATTGGTGAGCCACCGGTCGGGAGGTTGTCTGACCACGCTCTCCAATGCATGAGGGGCAGTTATGGTTAGATTCTGGCTGAGAGTCAACAACTTGTCAGCATCTTTAACCAAAGCTGCAACTGCCGCTACTAGGCGCAGGCAAGGGGGCCATCCTGCCGCCACAGAATCCAATTTTTTTGATAGATAGGCCACGGGTCACCTCCAGGGACCCAATTTTTGGGTGAGGACCCCTTTAGCTATGCCATCACGTTCTGCAACATAAAGGTGAACTGGTTTGGAGACATCAGGAAGTCCCAATGCTGGGGAGGATAGCAATGCTTTCTTGATGTCCTCAAAATCTGCCTGGTGTCTCTCCCCCCAGGTGAATGGGCAGTTCTCCTTGGTCAGTGAATATAGGGGAGCCGCTAATTCTGCAAAGCCGGGGATCCAGAGGCGGCAAAACCCAGCCGTGCCCAAGAACTCTCTCACCTGTCGGGGCGTTTGGGGCGCTGGGATGTGGAGCACAGTCTCTTTTCTTGCTTCTGAAAGCCACCGCCTCCCATCTCGTAGGAGATACTCCAAATAACTAACCTCCTTCTTGCAGAGTTGTGCCTTTTTAGCTGAGGCTCTGTATCCCAAGTCCCCAAGTTCCGTCAGCAGCCGTTGTGTTCCCTTGAGGCACTCAGCCTCAGTCTGGGCGGCCAACAGCAGGTCATCAACATACTGAAGGAGGGTTACCTGCGGATTCTGCTCTCTGAATGGGGCAAGGTCCCGATGGAGTGCTTCATCAAATATGATAGGTGAATTTTTAAACCCTTGGGGAAGCTGGGTCCATGTCAGCTGCCCAGTTATGCCAGATTCCGGATCACGCCACTCAAAGGCAAATATAAGCTGGCTGGCTGGGCTTAGTGGCAAGCAGAAAAAGGCATCTTTTAAGTCTAAGACGGTGTACCACACTCTCTCAGGTGGCAAAGCACTCAGCAAATTATATGGGTTTGGAACATTGGGGTGTACATCCACCACTCGTCTGTTGACCTCTCCTAAGTCCTGGACCCGCCAATAATCGTTGGTGCCAGGTTTCCGTACTGGCAACAATGGGGTGTTCCAGGGGGACTGACATCTTTTAAGCACCCCCAGCTCCAGTAATCGACGAATGTGGGGTCTGATCCCTTCCCAAGCTTCCTTACTCATAGGGTACTGCCGTACCATGGCAGGGGTGGCAGAGGCTTTTAATTCTACCAGGATGGCAGGTTGGTACTTCGCCAGTCCCAGGCCAGCGGTCTCTGCCCATGCTTTGGGGTAAGTCTTAAGCCACCAGTCAACATTCTTTCCTTTAAGTTGGCGAGGGGTCTCAAAGAGTCTATACTCATCTTCTAGTTTAACTGTTAGGGCCTGAATAAGCCTTCCGTTGCCATCTTTTACTTGGGGCCCATCTGGTAGAAAATGTATTTGGGCCCCATCTTGGTCAGGAGGTCTCGCCCCAACAGCGGGTAGGGGCACTCTGGAATGACTAAGAAGGAGTAGGATACCCGGCCCCACACCGAGATCCACCGTTTTTTGGGTAGTCCATGAATAAGATTTGTGGCCAGTGGCCCCTTGAACCCATGACCATTTGTGGGATAACGGTCCCCCAGCTTGGAGTAGCATGGAATGTTCAGCTCCAGTGTCAACTAGAAATTTAGTAGGTGTCCCCTCCACTCTAAGGGTTACCCTGGGTTCAGGGAGGTGTTCCGAACCCCGTCCCCTCTAGTCACTATCCTCCTCCAGGGCCAACACTTTATGATTGGGTGCCTTCTCTGAAGGCCGGCGGGCCCCCCTTTTCTTAGGGCAGTCTCGAGCCCAATGTCCTTTTTCCTTACAGTAGGCACATTGGTCTTTACCAAGCGGCTTGCGCCTCCCGCCCTGCATCTTCTTTTCTCTATGTTTCTTCCTTCCCTGACTGCAGTGGCCAAGATCCGAGTCAAATTCTTTTCCTGCCTCTTCTCCCTCTTTAATTCCTTTTCATCTCGTTCCTTTTGTTTCCTTTCCCCTCTCTCCTCCTGTTTCCCTAGTGTAAAAAACCTTGTACTAGGTCCCTCAGCGACTTGTCTTGTAATCCCTCTACTCTCTGTAGTTTCTTTTTAATATCCCTGGCTGATTGATCAATAAAGGCTACCGTAATCGTCGCCTTGAAGTCCTCGGAGGCAGGATCATATGGAGTGTACTGTCGATATGCCTCCATTAGTCGCTCTAGGAATGCAGAAGGCGACTCCTCAGGTCCCTGCACTACTTCTCTGACCTTAGTGAAATTAGTGGGGCAGCATGCTGCCCCACGGAGACCCGCTATTAGAGTCTGGCGGTGCCGTCGGAGGTGCTCCCTACCTTCTGCCGTGTTGAAGTCCCACTGGGGTCGGGTCAAGGGAAAGGTGTCAATTTCATTAGGCAGCTGTGCGGGTCTTCCATCTGGCCCAAGGACATTTTCTGAGCTTCCAGCAGGACCCTCTGCCTCTCCTCTGTAGTGAGGAGAGTCTGCAACAGTTGCTGACAGTCACACCAGGTGGGCTGGTGGGAGTGAAGGAGGGAGTCTAACAAGTTAGTAAGGACCTGCGGATTATCAGAAAAGGAGGGATTCTGATTCTTCCAGTTATAGAGATCAGCTGCCAAAAATGGCCAGTACTGTAGGGGTTGATTTCCCTCGGCATCTGGGGGACCATAGACTCGGAGTGGGAGCGCCACTGTTGTATCGGGGGTTGCCGCCCTTCTGCTTCTGGTTCCGGTGGCTGGTCCCCCCAGTCCTTCCTCTACCAGGGGTGCACTTGGCAGCGGTGCCAGTGCCGCTGCCCCCAGAAGGAGAGTAGGAGGTTCCGCCACCTGTGGAGTGAGAGGGAAGGGATATGGGGGAGGGAGATCCAGAAGAAGTAGATCTCGATTGGAGTCTTCCGGCAGGACTTCCTTCTTTTCGGGGGTCTTTCCACTGGATGCCTGGGTGGTAGAAACCGCCAAGACTTCAGTGGTGCACGGGCCTGGAGGGACAAAAGGCTTTAACCATGCAGACGGTTCTTCCACTAAGTATTGCCAGGTGGTGATGTACGGAACTTGGTCAGGGTGGCCCCCATGCTTCTGAATCACTTTGAGTTTAACCTGCAGAATAATATCAGGAGAAAACGTCCCCTCCAGGGGCCATCCAACCCCGAAGGTTGGCCATTCAGAGGAACAAAAGATCTGCCATTTTCTCTTCCTCACTAAAAAACCCATATTCTCTGCAAAGTTCCTAACTTCAGACCAATGTTTCAGAGTAAGGGTTAAGGGGGTCGTCGCTGTCTGTCCCATCGTCAAGTCAGTCACAACACAGAAATCAGACACAGAGAAAGACAGAACACAGATAGCAGACAGAATTTCCCTGCCGGTTTCTGCCAAATCAAAAGTATGGCAGAGGTTCCGGCCAGACGCCGCGGGGCTGCCTGCCCCTGGCTCAGACAGAGAGGAAACCTTACGGTGTCCCCTCCAAAAAGAACTCCACTGGAGCATCCTCCAGGGTCGGTCGTGGCTTATACCGTCTCGGTGAGCCTAAGCCGCGTGGAGGGATCCTTACGGACCACACCACGGACCGTCACAGACACAGTTCTGGCCAGTTACTTGTCCCAAACAGACAGGCAGACAGGTGAACAGACAGACAGACAGATTGGCAATCGCTCTTACCTCCGAAAATCCAGGCTGCTGGTCTCTGGAGCACGTCAATATCCCGGACGAGCCCCCAAACTGTTGAGTTCCTGAACCGAACCCCAACTTGATGATGCGCCCACAGATAGACACAGTCGGATAATCAATGCAAAAAGCAAGAGATTTATTAACCAGCGCTGGGGCCGTTCTAACACGCAGGATAGAAGCGGCCCCGAGGAGCAGAAAAAGAAGCTTTGTATACAAAATACAGACAGTTGCTAGGCATAAACCGATTTAGTACAAGTCGATTGGTCTCCAAATTGTTTTTCTATTTTGATAGGTTAGGGTCAATTAACCTTTAAGCTGATTGGAGCTGGCGTATAGCAAGGTCGTGGGCACCAGGAAATGTACACTTAGGGTCTTAGTCAACGTGGAAAGTCCCTTGCCCAAGGCTATTAGGCGGCGGCTGCAGCTGCCTCTCATACTTTAGTTTTAGGAATTTGGGCTGGGTCACAGTGCCCTTGAATTAAGCCTGACAATAATTGTTTTATGGTTTCTGGGGCGGGCTAGTTCTTGGAACAGGGAGTTCTGGAAAGTACTCAGTAATTATTGTATTGAGTAGAGAAAGCCTAAGTTCCTGTTAAGAGTTTAGGATTAATGCCCAGGGCCGGGGGTCTCCTGCCTCACAGTAGCAAAGGATAATCTTGAAACTCCGACCCTCCTGCCTCCACTTCCCCAGTGCTGGGATCATTTCCGTCATATTGGGGCTATGAAGTGCTGACCTATGGCTTTGTGTTAGCTAGGTAAGCACTCGACTATCTTAGGCACATTCCCAGCCCCCAAATGATAACTTAAAATTATTTACTTTTATTCTATGTGTACAAATGTTTTACCTGCATGTATGTATATGTACCACATGTATGAGGCCAGAAGGAGGCATCGGATCCTTCAAACTGGATTTACAGATGGTTATGAGCTGCTGTGTGGCTGCTGGGAACTAAACTTGGGTCCTCTGTAAGAGCAGTACGTTCTCTTAGCCACTGAGACATCTAACACCAAGAAATGGTACCTTTTAAAGTTGTGAATTACAATATTGTCTGCTCTGCAACTTGACATTTGGCATCTCTTTCTTTGGGAGGTGGTATGTTAGGCTGGGATAGCTCACTCATAAACAGTTCATCTCCAGAACTCTTTATAACCTGCTAAGTTAACTTTCTGGCGCTTAATGGAGAGTCCAGTGTTGACTTTTCCAATTCTTTTTATTAATCACAATCCATGTCAAATCTCAGGGAATTCTATACCCGGGCAGCTAGGCAGAGAGCTCACTCCAAGGCTTCCTCGCCCCGTGCTCTCCTCTTGGTTCTCCTCCTGCTCTTAGCTCCTTCTTCCTTGTTCTCTGCTGTCTCTTTTTCTGCCCTTGCCCTAGTTCTTTTTTTATTCCAAATCTTCTCTGTCTCCACCCAGCCCTACAATATACAAATCAATGGAGCCTAACCTTCATCTACCTTAAGGCTAAGGAATGTCCCATTCTTGTGGAGAGCCAGATAGCCACTCCTTTGTTTACTGGTAGGCAGTGAATCCTTTACTTGCTTCAAGGACAGCTTACTGGAACATTATACATAACTAAAATCTCCCACAACAATAACCAAATGCAGTTGGTTTTAATCTTGAGTTCAAAGCCCAAACACACACAGTAAGGAATAAAGAGAGAAGGATTTATTACCTGTGTCAAGTAAGGAGATTGTGGGAGTCATTTCCCCTGCACCCCTGGAACAAAGGAAGCATGTGGGTTTTATTCAGAGACCCCATGTGTGTTCACCCAGGAAAGTGCTTTAGGGACAGACACATCTCTGAGCTTGCTCAGTTAAGGCTTACATTTCCAAACACAGTTACAGTCATTCAAGAAGGAAGAGGGTGGACATGGAAACATCTGGGGACATGCTGAGCTCAAGGTCTTTGAACACGTGTTGAAAGGCTAAAATGGGAGCCAGGACACTTTCAGGAATTCAGCTTAGGTTATAAAGATAGCAGTCAGGAACCCTTCTGAGCAAGTCTGGTTAGAATCACAAGTATGGTGGAATGCCCCTTGGCATGCTTTCTCCAACCCCCCCACCCCCAGGAGGGTTGGAGGGAACAGGGGAAGAAAACAAGTTAATATAGGAGTTCAAAATGAGAGCACCAATAGGGATTATAGAAATTCACCACTCAGAGTCTGAGTTTTCCTTGGCTCAAACGCTATAGTATTAATGGGTTTTAAAAGAAAAAGCCCTAAACATGGGTGATTTCTGGAATTAGATGATCCGAGGTGGACATTAAGGATGTCTCTTGTGGAATGGCCAGGACCAAGAGTATACTTCCGTTTATTTGAGGAGATTCTCAGTAGCTGGTGGAGAAGACTCCTCCTGTGGAACACAGCAGCTTCCTCCAGCTACTGTCATGCTTGCTCTTTCTCGTCCACAGCAGGAGGGGCTCTCCGCTCTCCACAGCAAGGATGGTCTCCTTCCTAAGCCTGCTTGGGCTACCATTACCCAGGGCCCCACCCGCCAACAGCAGGCCGGTGCTGAGTCTCTGGGAAGATGCTGCCGCCTAGTGGCTGCAGAGGGCAGTGCGGCTAAAAGCTGATGGCAGGCGTTCTGCCTGTAGTGCTAATGTGAGTGTGGACCCGGGTGTGAGCTGCCGCACGCACACACCTAGGTGTCCTGATGCACACTCGCAATCCTAGCGCCGTGGAGGGAGACCAGCAGGCACCTGGCCAGCAGCGCAGCTGAAGCGGCAAGCTTAGATCCTACTGAGAGATCCTGTCTCAAAACATGAGGTGGTTTCTGAGTGACATCCGAGCCTGGCCTGTAGGCTCCACGTGTATAAACACACACTGCACACACACATGTACAACACCCCCACACACATGTACTTGCACACACACACCTGCACATGCACAACATACACACACACACACACCTGCACATGCACAACACACACACCTGTACAACATACACATACGACTCACACACACACACACATACCTGCACATGCACAACATACACACACACACCTGCACATGCACAATACACACACCTGTACACATACAACTCACACACACACATATACCTGCAGATGCACAACACACACACCTGCACATGCACAACACACACACACACACCTGCACATGCACAACACACACACCTGTACACATACGACTCACACACACACATATACCTGCACATGCACAACACACACCTGTACACACACAACACATACACAACACATATACACACAGGGAAAGAGAAAGAGAGAGAGAGAGAGCTGGTAGCACAAACCTTACATTTCATTCATATTTAACCAGGCAAAATCATGTCAAATTATTTGTTTTGCAAAGGTATCATATCTCAACTGAGCAGGCCCGTTCTGGCATACAGCTAACAAGAACCACTGTGACCTTTGACATTGATCTGATTTTCCCTCTTTTTGCTTAGTAATTGGTTAAGACATTAGGGATGAACTTACTGGCTAAAATATTTCTAGGCCAAATATTTATAAATGTCCCGCCACTCATGTAAGAAGAAGGAGCTTTACTCACTGTGCAGTATCTGAACAAACGGTCAGAGCAAATAAAGAGATTTGCTTATATTTTGTTTATATTTTGTGTGTGTATGTGTGTGATGTGTATGTATGTGCATTGGTGTGTGTGTATGTGTGTATAGGTGTGGGTGTATGTGTGTGAGTAAGTGAATGTGTGTAATGTGTGTGTGAGAGTGAATGTGTGTGTGTGCATGTGTATGTGTATGTGCGTGTGTATGTGTGTGCATGTGTATGTGTGTGTAATATATGCGTGATTTTAAACCCAACCTGTGGAAGAGCATAAAGATGTGGATGTCGTTACACGTGTCCACCTGGAGAGCGGCCTTTGCTCCATCCATGGACGCTGTGGTCTTCTGAACGACAGTGAGATGGGTATGTGGGAAGCTGGAATGTTCACAGCCTTGAATATACCCAAAGCCAGGGTCTTTCAACCTTTTATTTCATAAAATATATTTCACGGCTTGTTTACAGTGTTTGGCACTTGAGGCTCTGAAGGTGGGGCAGTTGCATGTTTGGTCACCTGGGGAAGGTTGACACTGAGCAAGCTGTTAATCAAAGTCTATGTAAAGGTATCTGGACACAAGAGGAAGCAGTAGGCAGAGCCGTGGCCGGAGAGAGGGCAGAGGCGGGTCTCTGTTGATTCTGAAAGAGGTGCTAGTTAGGGATGGTTGTCTTTCTGGGGAGTGTACTGTGCTTTCACGATTCCCCATGGTAAGAGGGCAGGTAGAGCTCCCAAGTACTCCTGCATAACCCCCGGAAGCAGCACCACACCCAGAATTTCAGCCAATAGAGAAAGCTACCAAGGGAAAGGAGGGAAGAGATCCTGGAATTCACTCTCCAGACTCTGGGAAAAGGAGGGTCAGGCGCTGCTTTCTCTCTCTGGCCCCAGGGGTGGCATTAGAGAGGCCAAGAAGCCTATGGGAGCGCCAGCTAGCTTGTCCCCTGAGTCAGACCTTTCTCAGGGTCGGCTTTGGGTCCCTGGCCCATGATCAACCAAGAGGGGACTGCGACATGCCTTTCCCTAGTCCCATCTCAGTGCTGAGGATATCTGGGGACTGTAGCAGCAGTGCTGGTGTCTCAGTCCTCCTGTGGTCTGCCCTCACAGTGTTCAGCTCTTCGTAGGATCCTTGTTCTGATGCTGTTATGTTCGTCCCCACTGCCTTGGTGCTTAGCTCTGAAAGGTGTGCAGCAGAGTCAGAGAGGCCCTTGAGGACGTTCAGCGCGGCTCTGATCTGGGTGACAGGGAAGCACAGACACGGATTCAGTTCTAAGAACCCAACATCCAGTGACTTAGCAGATTCCAGCTTCAGCACTCGGGGTCATATGACTTGGTTCTGAGCTTCCCTGATTGCTTGACCTTGGACAGCATAGAAAAATTCTACATCCTAGTTTTTCCTGTATCGGATTTGAGAATGTAATGGTTTCTACATTTTTGGTCGTTGTGAGAAGTAAATGAGCGACTTCACGTCAAATGTTTGGACCGTTTGCTGGCGTTCAGCAAGCGTTATTGCTGAAAATGTTTCTGGGATTGTGAACAGCACGACTGAGGGACAGCTCACACTCTAATCTCTACCTTGTTCGGGAAGTGAAAAGTTTTGAATTCTGAAATACTGAGTAAGTTCAAACTCATAAAACAATTATTAAACATGCAAGTCTAAAGCTAGGATTTCTCCGATACATCCTTTCCCACTTCCATTTTATTATCTGATTATAGTTGCAGTCTCAAAAGCAATATTAATTATACAGAGGCATTAGCTCAAATTAAACCATCTGTAATCATTCCGTGTTGTCACTTAAGCCTCTGACATGGAGATAATCAATAGTTCTCCGTGCATAGAGGGTGAAGAAATTATTTCATCTTGTTCATGTTTGTTTACAAGGGGCTAAGTAAAATTGCTGTAAAATCTCAATATTTTTACTGAGGATACATGAGAAACCCCACTAGAAACCCATCAACTTGGAAGCTAATTTAAAATATGCTATATATTAGTATTTATATGATCTTTATTTTTTTTGATCCAAAAAGTGAATAAAATGTTACCAGAAAAATACAAACCATTGTAATATACTCTAGAAGAAACAGAAATTATGTGAGTAAATGAAAAACAAACTAAAACATGAAATATTTGATTACATCCCACCCACGAGATTCCAGGGTCGTATTTTTAGGGGCGTTACCATTCCTCCACGGCATTTCAACTCTTCCCTCACTTTTGTAACAAAAGGGAGTTTGTTGGGGCTGGAGAAGTAGCTTAGCAGTTAAGAGCACTTGATGCAAGGCCAAAGTCCTGTGTTGTTGGGTCATAACCATCTGTAGCTGCAGTTCCAGGGGGTCTGATGCCCTCTTCAGGCCTCCACTTTTGTGTACAGGCAGTCGTACACATAAAATTTAAAAAATAATCATTCTTTAAATAAGGGAGTTTTCCAGTTCCAGGGTATCTGATCTTCTGACCCTCCCAGCCACCAGATACACATGCTGTACACATACACACATGCAGGGAAAACACTCATATACACAAAGATAAATCAATCTTAAAAGCATTTTCAAGGAGAGTTTGATTAGAAGACCCAGTATGAGTGGCGATGCTGACCTCAGAAGATATTGTTTAGGTAATTTAATGACAATCTCAGTGTCAAGCACAGGCTACCTCTCTATGACCTGCTGGTCAGGGAGGTCCAAAAGGCACTCCACACCACAAGACCCTTTTGGTGAAGACACTACTCAGTTTGGCTACATGAAATAGAAAAAGGAACCTCAACCTGCTCAGGAAGCTTTCTTCCTGCCAGGGAGCTCACTCAGAGCCAGAGAGCACTAAGCACACTGCTGGGGGAGACGAGACATCAGTGGTTTGCCCAGTGCTGGACCCTGGACTTAACACTGACCCAGCGGCAAAATGTGCTCACTGGAGCATTAGTGACGGCAACTGTGGGGTTAACTGAGCCTTATGACTGGTTATTTGGCCTGTTCCACAGGAGGGAGTTCATGACTGGTATGAAAAATCTGGTCAAAAGCCGTAACTGAGGAGTCACAGGCTCCAGCAATGCTTTAGTTATCTTTCTATTACTACGATAAAACCCCATAATCAAGGTAATTTATAAAAGACGGTGTTTAATTGGGCTTACGGTTTTAGTAGTTAGAATTCACAGTGGCAGAGCGAAGACATGCAGCCAGGATAGCTGAGAGTTTATATCTTGATCCGCAGGCAGGAGGCAGAGACCGCCCTGGGGACGGCGGTGCCGGTGAGACTTCCTGTAAGGAGGCCAGACCTCCTACTCCTTTCGGCAGCTCCACCAGCTGGACACCAAGTGTCTACACGCGAGCCCCGGATAACCCCCTGTTGTTACCTCACTAGATGGCCGTGCCGGCAAACTGTTCATACTCACATGAAGGCTGCTCTCAACTTTGTCAGAGAAGCTTCCTGTCGCAGTGGGCAGTGGTTAGTGCTGAGACTCAGATGTGTTAAAGTGCTGACTGTAAGGCGCTCCGGTGCCCAGCTGCAGATGGGTGGGTTATCAACCCCCCACCGCCCAGGGCTCAGGGAACTTCACAGAAGTGTGGGTGGAGAGGATGTAAGAGTCGGTGGTGGGAGGAAAGCTGAAGGCCAATCAGAATTCCAGCATGGGATGTGGAGGGACCCAGATGTCCCACGCAAATTAGAGAAGCTTTAGAGAAGCTGCTGGAAGCTGCTGGATGTAAAGGGAAGGAGAGTCACTCTTCTTTGGGGAAGTGGCCATGGATAGGTTGCCCATGTCCCGTGGATAGTCACACACCCATGTACACGTGGGCAGCTCTAAATGGAGTCAGAGGGTTATATTAATATCAAAAAATAAATAAATGAAAATAGAACACGAGCCTGGGAGGAGATTGGGGTGGGTCACTGGGGAGTTGAAAGAAGATGGTGGATGGATATGATCAATATATTCTGTATAAATGTGTAGAACGATCAAAGACTAGATAGTACCATATAAAACACGTTTCCACAGTCAACTCGAGTGTTTATTTTTGCTTTTGCTTCTAGCCCTGAGTTTGAATTAGGCAGATAGAAATCTCACTGTTGACTCTTTGCTGATTCAGACACCACCATCCTGGTCTTTCCCAGGCCTCTTCATTCCTGCCTTTAGAACATCGGCTCATCTTCCTTGAGTATAGTGGTCTGTACCTCCTGGCTTGGGTTAAACATTCCCTGATTACATGCACAGTATGGCAGAATTCCATTTATCATGCTTCAATATTAAGTAATTTTGTGGTTGACACCACTGAAGAAGGTCTAAACTCAGTTGATCTTTAAGGAACAATAACAACAACAACACACACACACACACGCACACACACACACACACACACAAGAATGCGCACACAGATGGACCTTGTAAAACGGAATGGATCCCGGCTACCCTGGGCAGTAGTAAGAACTGATTATCTGTGCCTCACTGTAACTGAGTGGGAGGATTCTAATCACCTGTTCTTACCGACAGACTTGAGTTCCTATGAAGCTCATTGGCCTCCCCAGTGCTGCTTAAGAGTGTCCCTTCAGAAGGGTGCAGACTTCCTTAGCTCTACATTCTCATAATTTTGCCAAATATCAGAAACACCCCGGTGTGCCTGCTGTGGTTGAATCTTAAATGCTCTCCAAAGGCTCATGCCAAAGGCTCAGCCCCTAATTTATGAGGAGATGGGAGAAAGGTTAAGGGCATGCCAAGTTGCCTCAGCCTCTGGACGAGTCCTTTCTTGGAGGGGTAGTGCAAGCCCAGCCCCTTCCTTTCCCTGGCTTCCTGGCCATGGAATGCCTGTTTTTAGAACACAAATCTACACACTTATCTGCCATACTTCCCTTTGGTGTGTTTCTTTGCCACAGCAAAGCAACAAGGCCACCTGGGAATGGACTGACTAATGTCTACTCTGCTTCTTGGATAGATCTCCACTGTCTTTCTGTCCCCTAGAGAACTCGTCATCTCTTTGTGACTGGCTCCCTTTCCCAATCCCACTCCTGATTCTAATTAAGAGGCTTTAGCACAGTGGTTCTCAACCTTCCTGATGCTGTGACCCTTTAACACAGTTCCTCATGTTGTGCTGACCCCAACCATTTTTGTCTTTTCTTCATCACTGCAATTTTGCAACTGTTGAATCATAATGTAAATACCTGATATGCAGATAGTCTTAGGGGACCCCTGAGAAAGGGTCATTCGACCCCTAACGGGGTTGCAATTATCAGAACAATGGGCCTTGACTTTGACACCTTCATCCAGACAGCTGACACGTGAGTGTGGCATCTTACTGAAACAGAACCGAGGAGGAACCAGGCTGTGACTGTGTGCTGTGGGCTTGGGGCTTTGTCTCAAGCTGGCTGCACTGAGAGGGAACATGCACGTGCATGAGATTTCTCCTGGTTTCAAGGCCTCTTCCAGCTATCCTTCAGAACAGCTGCGCCTGTGACCTTGCTGCATTTGCTGTATCGAACCCCAAGGCTGCTAACATCTTTTTATGCATAGCTTGACTAAATTGGGTTTCTGACACTTGAAGCCAAAAACTCAATTAGATATAAGACTAATTTTTTAGGTATCGTGTTAGCAGCTGGTTGCTGAATTAAACCCACACAGCTGTCCACTGTTTGAAAGAGAGGTCAGAATGGACTGAGGGCTCCCAGAGAGACTGCTGTGCTCGCTCCCGGTGGTGCGGGTGCGCGTTCTGAGCTGAGCAGCCTCCCCTTCTCCAGAGGCGCGACAGCTCACCTCCCTGAGTACATGTTTCCTAGTGTGGTAGCATCCTTCATTTGGACACATAAAACCTTTAAAAACATGTATTTTCATGCCCGTAACTCTTTGTCACTAAAGGGAGTTGCCTTCTAAGAGCATGCAGAGAAACATCTCCTTTCCCAGGCTGGCGTGGAAATATTACCAGAGCTCTGAAACTCTTGCTCCTGGTGTGTGAGCCGCGCTATTTTCGTCTCAGACTCTCCTATTCCAATTAAAACCTGTAAGAGCTTACAGCTTGGATTCAGCTTGGCCTGACCACAGCCGTCCTGCATCCTAATTGCCAGGACTGCCCCAGAATAACAACTGGGGTTGTTTTTCCTTCTGAGTTTTTGTCTTTAGTATTCTTTGCCTGTTGATCTGATAAAATCCTTGAGGAAAGAAGGAGGAGGAGGAGGAGGAGGAGAAGAAACTCAGCGGGGAGAGTGTTTATTCTGGGTCTCAGCTCAGGGGTACAGTTCACCACGGTGGGGAAACCAAGTGGCAGGAGCTTGGAGCAGCTGGTCATGTGACTACCATGTGACATGACAGCCCTGGAGCTGTCAGAAAGCGGAGAGGAATAAACAAAGGCACACTTTTTATTCATTGTGGGAATTTATGCCTGGGGAATGGTGCTGGCAGCTTTCTGCCTGGGTCTTCTCACATCAATGGACAGTTAAGATAGCAGGTACTGTCCTGACGCTCCAGCCTGGGTCTTCGAGGTTGTGTGACATGTATGAGGACCGGCTTCTGTTGCTTCCTTCCAGAACGAGTGCCGTATGTCTGTGCCCTCAGAGAAGGGTCAGACATCCCTAACTCTGCCAGGAGAGAGACTCTCCTGCCCAGTTCCATTGTAAGCCTCTAACTGACTTTTTTTATGCATTGTAATCCAGATTGGCCAAGCTCAGCAGCCCTGCCTTAAATTCTCAGGTGACAGCAGGATTATCAGAACACTCTCAGATTTATTTCTTCCAGCCCTTGGAAGGGGAAAGGGGTGATTATAACCTGATTTGCACTTGCTTGTGTAATATCACTCAGTCCTCACCACTAGCCCATTGCTAACACTGCCGTTCAAAAGAACCCAGACTTCTTGGTTTAAACAAGAAATAATTGTTCTTTTGCAGTTCTAGAGGTCAGAAGTTTGAGATCGAGTTATCACAAGGCTGTGTTACCTCTGGAGGCCGTATAGGAGGGTCCTCTGTTACCCTTCCCTCATCCATGGCCTCCTGGGATTTTTTTTCATTTCTTGGATCATAGATGTATCACTCCAGTTTCTGCCTTACTTTCAGTTAGCCAGTTCCCCTCTCCCCCCATTCTTCTGTCTTTATGTCTTCTCATAGGCCGTCAGTACTGAACTTAGGGAACTAAGTGTATCTCATCTGCACTTACTTGTATATTAAGTTCATCTGCGAAGACTCTATTTTCAAAATGCAATGTCACAAATCACCTACAAGTCACCATTTGTAGGTGACAAAGTCGTGAAGTCTTTGCCAGGCTTTACTTTAGAAAAGGCAGAACCAGGATTCAAGCCTGTTGTGTGGATCAGAGACGGTGCATCCTGGGCTGCTGGCATCCAGGTCCACACTGACCTGTGACAGTCAGCCTCTGTTCATGCAGGATAGAGTATGGCTCAGAACCCCTCCGGCACTCCACGAATTCCTTGTAAAAAGGCAACACTGAATCCCAATTGGTTGAGAAAGGCTTTGCCCTTGTGCCCTGGGATTCTAGAAACCGCAAACCATGTCAGGAATGAGGTGTGGTGTTGATCAGCAGGGTGCTTCAGAGGTGAGAGCAGTTGCAGCCTCATGGCTTTGCTGTTCTGTCTCCTGACTTTGCATTCAAGTAACCATGTTCTCAGAGTCATGGAACTAACGGGGTTCAACAACACTGATCCTAACTCTTTGTTACCCTAACTCTTTGAAACTCCACAGAGCAACTAAGTGCATGGCTCGCCTTCCTAATTGGCACATTGCCTCGTGTCCTCTGTTCCTTAAATAAGTAAATAAAACTTTATCGTAAAGAAATGGTGAATAAGAATACGATTGTTACATGCGTATAAATATACATACACACACGTGCATAATAATGAACTGAGTCATTTAGCTTTATTCATGTGTACATGTGTCCTGTGCTGACCACTTGGTATTGGGCTGATACTCCCACTCTCAGCAGGCCTTAGCTACCTGTAGCTTTTCATCTAGGGATGGTAACATGGTCCTTCCCTTGTCCATGTTGGCATGTCAGTTAGTGTTGTTATCATGCTGATCTTGTTCAGGCAACCATACTGTTGAGAATTCACGGACTCAGCTTCCCTGTCATATACTGAAGACACTATCTCATAGCAGACATTCTGGTCTTCTGACTCTTACAATTCGTCCCAAGGACTCCCCACACCAACCTTAGGTATAGGGTTAGCACTGCAGATGTGTCGGGCACTGCAGATGTATCAGGTACTGCAGACTTATCATCAGGCACTGCAGTTATATCAAGCACTGCAGATGTGTCAGGTACTGCAGAGGTGTAGGGCACTGCAGATGTGTTGAATACTGCAGATGTGTCAGGTACTGCAGATGTATTGGGTACTACAGATGTATCGAGCACTGCAGATGTATCAAGCACTGCAGATGTATTGAGCACTGCAGACGTACTGGGCACTGCAGACGTACTGGGCACTGCAGATGTGTGAGGCACTGCAGATGTATGAGCACTGCAGATGTATGAGCACTGCAGATGTGTCGAGCACTGCAGATGTATCGGGTACTGCAGATATATTGATTGGGTCGAGCATCTCACAGTCACTTCATCTCTCCATTCTGACTGATTGAGTATCTCTGTGGTGGTCTCCATCTGCTGCAAGAAGAAGCTTCTTTGATGAGAAGTGAGAGCTATGCTGTGAGCACCAGGGTAAGTGTTTAGAATGAAGCTAGAAATTGTTGGTTTCAGAAAATGGCAGTAGAAGGTTCTCCTCTTAGGCCTTTGATCTCTCCAGTCATGAGCAGTTGGCTGGATTTATAGTACCAGGAATGAACTTTCGCCTTTAATCCAATTACGGCCTTAATCCAATTAGACAGATGTTGTTACCCTTAAAATAATGATGCCATTATTGTACTGTTGGGGATATCTTGCTGATCAGCTGAGTAGGATTACCAATTGCTTAAGTCTTGGCAGCTTGGAAGGTGGGACATTTTATTGGTTGTTCTACTTCAGCTCTTCTAGGTGACCATGGACAGGGAAACTGGATGGGATTCATCTTGAACTTTCACTTCATTCTCTATGCTCTGAGAATTTGGGCAAATTTTACAATTTGGGGAAGTTCCTTTGGTCAGAGGGGACTTCAGAGAGACATCTGGGGCTCATGGGAATTCTCCAGCTGGAATCTGTGCTGGGCTAATTTTTAGTCCAGCTTAATACCCAGGGCAAAAGTCAATGGCACAAAGGCTAGTGTTTGGGTCTTTGGCCTGGCTGGAGATTACACGATCACATGCCCTCTTGGGTTTGGAGGCTCTCCATCTACCCCTGAGCAGAACAGACACAGTGTGCCTCTCCCACTGGAGACAAGAGGAGTGCTAGGCCCATCTCAGCAGCTGCTGGGCATGTGGAGAGGTGGGAAAAGTCTCTACAACAGCCTGGCAAGGTTTCTGGAGAATACATTAAAAAGAAAAAGCTTTCTTAAATCCAGACAAATTATTGAAAAGATTTTACAACTTAGATTTCTTATGAGAGGAGCTAGAGAGATGGCTCAGCAGTTAAGAGCACTGGCTGCTCTTCCAGAAGACCCAGGTTCAATTCCCAGCACCCACATGGCCACTTACAATTGTGTGAAACTCCTGTTCCAGGGGATCTGACATCCTCATACAGACATACATGCAAGACACCAATGTACATAAAATAAAAATAATAAATAAAGTATTTTTAAAAAATTTCTTGAGCCAGGCTGTGGTGGTGCACGCCTTTAATCCCAGCAGAGGAAGAGGCAAGCAGATCTCTGTGAGTTCAAGGCCAGTCTGGTCTACAGAATGAGTTCCAGGACAGCCAGAGTTACAACAGAGAAACCCTATCTTGAAATACAAACAAACAAACAAACAAACAAAAAAGAAGACCATCAATGAGGTGTTTTCTGGGTCCATTTATGTTTCTAACACTGTAGCTCTTGCAATAAATCTAATCATGAACAGAACACGCCACTTGGGAGAGTGTAGAAATGATTTAGAACTTCTGTCCACTCAAGAACAAACGCATCTTGAAGCTACGAATCTTCTTTCTTTTCATGTTGAACGCATGGTCACTCGACATCACATGAGGTCAGCAGATACCCTCTTCTCCTGAGAGCTCATGGCCTTCTTACTGTGTTTCCTTGCCTGTGCTTTGAGTGACTCTGACACTCAGAAGTGATTGGTTATCATGCTTCTAACTTGTTTATTCCTGAAGGTAGGATCACGTATTTCTCAATTCTGTGGCCTCACTGCTCAGTACAGGGTTCTAGGTTGTATGGAATATAATAGTAAAAACTTCCTTGAATTCCTGAAAGCTATGTGAGCAAACTTTCCTCTTTCTGTTCAAATATGCTTACTAGGCATCCTAGTCTCACTCCTGTTGCCATGACAAAATAATCTGACAAAGAGAAGTTAAGAGGTGGAAAGGTTTATTTTGGCATACAGTTCCAGGTTATAGCCCATCACTGTGGGAAGTCCAGGCCGCAGCTTGAGGCAGCCGGCCTCATCCATCCATAGCTAGGAGCAGAGAGAGGATAACACATGCCCGTGAGTGCCCCACTCACTGCTGACAAGTGTAGAGTCCAGGATCCCCTGCCCAGGGAACAGTGCAGTGCTCTAGATCCTCCTGCACCAATGATGCAATTACCACAATCCCCCACAGACATTCCCGCAGGCCAGTCTGATCTAGTTGATCCCCGGGATTTAAGTAATGTAATGTAAATAAATATTGTATTAAATGAATTTTTAGCAAACTTTGAGGGGATAGTTAAAGAAATAACAGGCCCTAAAGAATGTCATCACAGTGTGAATACTTGCAACCCAACTTTATAAACGGCCTGTGTCCCCTCGTATGGTGGCATCAGCTGCCCTCTAGTGGCTCTGAGAGTTAGGGCATGAGTTGTGCTCAGGAAATCGGGAGCTCAGGGTGCTTCTGCGGGGAGACAAGATGAATCAACAGACTTAAGAGCTGCTTCTTTGAGAAGATGAACAAAGCTGACAGACCATTGCTTCAAATACCACTCCCTCCAAAAGGGAAAGTCAGGGCCCAAATTAACAGAATCAGAAACGAACAGGGAAATATTACAAGAGACACCTTAGAAATTCAGAATGTTATAGAGGAATACTTTAAAACCCTGTGCAACATGAAGCTGGACAACCTAAAAGAAATGGATGAATTTCTAGATTCAACCAAATGACGAAATTAAAAAAGAAGTCAGCAAACTAAACAGACCCATACAAATGGGAAGATTAGCCGGGTGTGGTGGTACACACCCTTCATCCCAAAGATAGGGTGAGCAGGACAGTTCCAGAACAGCCAGGGCTACACAGAGGAGCCTTGAAAAAAAACAAAACAACAACAAACAAAGCAAACAAATGAGAAGACGGAAATAGTAATAAAAAACCTTCCAAATAAAAATGCCCAGACCAGATGGACTCACATGATACACAAAATTAAATAAACACTTCCCATATGGGCTTACAGCGCTCCCTCTAAGAGCCAAAGACCATCTAACAGAACTACACACCATGCATGAGAACCCCCATTTGAATTGTTGGTTGGGGTTGTCCAAGAGCCTCCTAAAGCACTGCAGGCCATTGCTATTGCCCTTAGCTGCTCCCAAAGGTGGAAAGTACGTCCCTCTTGTCTGTTGAAGCCACCATGCACTTCAGACACAGGGCCCAGAGGCCCCTGAGCTGGAATGGTCCCGAAAGCCTCCTCCCTGAGGACCAGCTTTCCTGGTACCAGAAGGCACCATGCAAGCCTCCAAAGAAGGGCAACCGACAGTTCAATCCAACCATGCTGCCTGTGACCCACATCAGTGACCAGCATGGCCACCCCGGCAAGTGGTCCTGAGCAAGCCATGGGGAGCAAGCCAGTAAACAGCATTTCTCCATGTCTTTGTTTTAGTTCCTGCCTCCAGGTTCCTTCTTGAGTTTCTTCCCCACTTCCCTGGATGACGGGCTGTAATGTAGAAGTGTAAGTAAAATAAACCTTTTCCTCCCAAGTTGGTTCCTGTCGTGGTGTTTGTCACAGCAAGAGAAATCAAACAAGGGCACCAATTTCTTTAAAAAAATATTTTAGATTTATTTATTTTATGTGTATGAACATTTTCCCTGCCTGTATATTTGTGTGTGTGTGTGTGTGTGTGTGTGTGTGTGATTGGTGATTGGCAAGGTCAGAAGAGGGCTGGTTGAGAGCTACCATGTGGGTAACTAGGTTGTAACTGCTGAGCCATCTCTCTAACCACAGCATATACTTCTTTGCTTTTTGTGCTGTCTAGTCTTATGTCAACGTGACACAAACTAGAGTTGTTTGAAAGAGGGAACCTTAATTGAGAAAATGCCTCTTTAAGAAGATCAGCTGTGAGGCACTTTCTTAATTAGTAATTATGGCACCATTGTGGGTGGTACCATATCTGGGCTGGTGGTCCTGGGTCCTATAAGAAAGCAGGCTGAGCAAGCCATGGGGAGCAAGCCAGTAAGCAGCACCCCTCCATGGCCTCTGCATCAGCTCCCGCCTCCAGGTTCCTGCCCAGTTTGAGCTCCCATCCTGGCTCCCTTCAGGATGAACACTGCTGTAGAAGTGTAAGCCAAATAAACCATTTCCTCCCCAACTTGCTTTTGGTCATGGTGTTTCATCACAGCAATAGACATCCTAACCAAGACAGTAGATATCACGAAGTATTAGGATGTATTTATACTGTATATTTCAGAATATCATATATATCTCTAGTTTCAGTCCTGATATCAGTAATGTGGAATCATTTCATTATTTTAAGGAGCTTATAAATCTGGGATTTGGGAAACTGTTTGCATATATACATTCACCAAAGGCACCTATGGGTATACACAGAAATATTTCATCTCAAAAAGATTCAGTCAGGAACAGAAGACAATCACTGTGGTGCAAAGCCTGAACCATCTGCAGAGGGTCAAACCTTGACTGACCGAGAGCAGATGATCTCCAGGTTATTTTACTGAGACAAGGACCCGCCCACAGATACAAAGGCCTATTTTGCATTAATGAACAGACTCTTATAATCCACTTCCCCCAACACTGCCTAGTCTACTTTGCTGCCACTAGGTGAAGGTCAAAACCGAGAGACGTGGATGTTCCCGTGTCTCCTTGTTGGTCTCTGGGGAGGAACCACAGAAATCCTTTTCATTAGTGATAACATAAACAGATGCCGGTAACAGAGTCCAAGATAATCTGAGCATCCACCGCTTAGACAATTACTGGTTCCTCAAACTAGCATTCTTTCTGCATTCCAGAAGGCTGCAGTCCGTGCACACTCAGTTGGTTCCAAGGTGACCTTTCCTCCAGCAGCTCATAGCAAATGTTTTAAAGCTCACACAATATTAAGTTCAAATGTTTCACTCCACATGGGATAGGAGAATGGCTCAGTGTTAGACTACTTCCCTGGAAGAGGTAAGGTGCTGAGTTCCTTGTCTCGTACCACTGAGGTAGAAGGTAGGGCATCCAGCAGAGGGTTGCTATGTAGGGGGCTCAAGACTGGGGAGGTAAGATGCACACTGTAGACATACATTTAATTTAATGGCAAAAACTTAATCATCAGGATCAACGATGTTGAAAAAATCAAATTAATGCAAAAATATTCATTCTAAACAAGAATCAACTCTTGAAGTGAAGAGAGGACCTGTGTCCTGGTTTATCTCGTCTCCATGATGGCTTTACCTGGCATCATCTTCTCCACAGCATCTTGGAGGGCCCAGCCTCTGCAACTGTGGCGTCTGGGTGCGTGTGGGGCCTGACACTCGCACAGTTCGTAACTCAGCTCCACATCCGTGAGTCCTCAGCAGCAGACACGGTTCCTGCGGGGCAGGCAGAGAGGACTGCACCCTGTTGATATCTTTGAAGATGGTCTACCAAGGACCAGGTTGGCCTCTAGAAGACGGGAGTGGTTCCCAGATGACGCCCAGTGGGAAGATGGGGAGGTGGAGCCACCACCTGGAGGAACAGAACTTACCCACAGGCAGCCATGGCTAAGAGGAGGGGACCCCCACTGAGGAACTGCTTCACAAGATCAGGCTATCAGCAGGCTTGGAGGGTGGGTGGTGATATCCCTGGACTGGTGGTTCTGTGGTCTAGAAGAAAGCAGGCTGAGCAAGGCTAGCCATGAGGAGCAGGCCAGTAAGCGGCGCTCCTCCATGGCCTCTTCCTGCCTTGGCTTCCCTCAGTGGGTTATGATTCAGGATATGTGAATACAATAATCCCTCTCCTCCCCAGGTGGCTCCTGCTCACGGTGGTTCATCACAGCAGTAATAACCCTGACTGCGTCAGCCAGTGAGCTGATCCTCCCTTAGAGCAGTCCAGAAGAACTGCAGCCCTGACCACACACTGTTTTCAGCTTGGCGAGACCTTCATAGATCGCCCCACCTAGGTATAAAACAAAACCTTTGTGTTCCTTTAAGTCTCTACTGTGCTCATTTTATTAAGTCAATGAATTCAAGTGCCAAACAGCAGATGGCACACGCTCAGGGCAGGTGCTCAGAGTGTATGTCCCTGTGGTTTGCCAATCAGTTTATCCCACAATGAGTCCAATGAGCTGATACACAGACACACAGCACCACAGCCCTGTCACACCAGGAGATGATCTGACATCAGGTTGTCTGGGTTATTATAGAACACATTTTTATGTTATTCCTAAATTCTTTTGGAAAAAATATGTTCCAAATCTTTGTCCAGTCTGCATACTGTGGGGTTTTTGTTTGTTTTACTTTTTTGAGACAGGGTCTCACTATACAGCTCTGGCTGTCCTCAAACTCACTACATAGACCAGGCTGGCCTTGAACTTACCAAGATCTACCTGCCGCTGCCTCCCAAGCACGGTGACTCAAGAAAGACAGCCAGCCTAGCCTGATAGGCAAGACCTAAGTCAATGAGAGAACTGTCTCAGGAACAAGATAGTCAATGTTTGTGTGTGTGTGTGTGTGTGTGTGTGTGTGTGTGTATATGTGCATATGTGTGTGTGCGTATGTGTATGTGTGTGTATGTGTCTGTGTGTGTGTGTGTCTGTGTGTCTTGTGTGTATGTGTGTGTCTGTGTATGTGTGTCTGTGTGTATATATGTGTATGTGTGTGTATATGTGTGTGTGTGTGGTATTTCACTCCTCCTTAGGCTGCTATTATGGGAGGCATCATGATCTTTACTCAACACTGTTCCTCATGAGAGAGTGTCCATGTAACACACTACCAAGAATCTCTCACTGGGCGGAAGTCAGAGTCTACGCAGCTATGACTGCACTGTCTGATAGTTCTGATGGGAGAAGAGCAACATCAGACCCAGCGAAGGAGTCAGTGGTCCTCATTCTGAGAGGCACTATTTTCTCCTCTCACTGCTTATCCCCTCTCCTTAAAACACGTGTGAGGTTTTTATGAGGGGAGTCACATATTTTCAGCTATAACCAGAAGTCAGAGGAGCAGAGCCTTCAAACTCCCCTGCTTCTCTGCCAATGGCAGAATAGAGGCAGTGCTGTCCCCCTTTCCTCCTGAGAATTCATATTTTTCATTAGGGGTGATGTGGTAAGCTGTGTTACAGGGGCAGCACACAGAAGTATCTGCTGTGGGTGGAGAAGGTAAGAGGGCTAGGAATAGTGAAGTATCTGGAAGAAACAAGAACTTAAACAATCACCAGAGCTTTGTCTGAATAGTCAAAGGTTAGTAATGACCTCAAACAGGGGTCAGGATCACACATGGAGCAGGGGTCAGGATCACACACGAGGAGCAGGGGTCAGGATCACACATGAGGAGCAGGGGTCAGGATCACGCATGTGGAAGAACTCAGAGGACTCCTGAGCACTGTGAAGAAAGACGTAGCCCCATGGAAGACAAGGAACGATTTCCAGTAAAAAGGGAGAAAAACGAGGACGAAGGGTGAGCTCCTGCTGAGCAGGGACCACGCGCTGCCCTGCGGCGTGTCCTGGAGAAGGAGACGGTAGGAGCATGGCCTTTCTCCACCACACAGCTTTGCACCTGAATGCTGCTCGCAGCTTTGTCTTGACGTCCTACCCCGAGAGTCCTTGCTCCAGATTTTCGTGTACCATTTCCACATCGCCCGGGGTAGGGGGAGGTTCACAGCTGCCCTGCTCCTGAGCATCTTTAGCCAGAGAATTTGGCATAAAATAGCTTGCATGGTGTGAACGTGCTCGGTGTGAATGCGTGACACACAAGTGTTGGGCAGCTGTCACTCTGTCGTTTGCTGGCCCTGCGTGCCAATATATGTTTCTTTTGCTCCTCGTGAGAAGCTTAAAAAACTGAAGTTTTTAGGGGTCTGTTACAAGTCAATTCACCAGTAGTATATAAGCTTTCAAGTCTCTGATAATGCAAATGAAGCTGCCTTACTTGCTCAGTTCCACAGTTCCTGAACTTTGCTTCCGCCCCTGGGTCCCCAGCTCCACAGCAGTTTCTGGAGCATTAAAACAAGACACCTGTGTTAGAGCAAGGCATATTTCCTTAAGGAAAAACATTTGTTAGAATGTTTTTCTCAATAATAACAATTAAAACATAAAATATCATGTTGTGGAAGTTTATTTTTTAGTTTTGCTTAAAATAGTGTTTTGTGAACTGTTAGGTTTTGTGTTGTCTGCAGGAGTTAGTTTTCTGCGGGCGGTGTTGATTGCTTATGATCTGCACCTGAGGAGTTCTGAATCGTTAAAACACCTGAGCGCAGAAGCTCGGGGTTCCACTGTGAGCATGGCAGTGTCCATGATGGTGGTTCCCTCTGCTGAGGTCTGGCAGGGTGGTGAGCCGCCCCAGCAGTAAGTGTACAAGTACCATGTCCTATGTGACATAAAAGTTTAGATAGTGCGACCCGGTGTGGGTATCCAGAATGCGACAGTTGCGTAACTCATTATGTAGCCAGTTCTAGCAAGATGTCGCTTGTGTGATTTTTGTATAAATGTCCTTAATACAAAGGGCATCGGCCCCTGAGTGAATAAAGTATGCTGTATTTGCCTGATGTTCTGCACATCTTTAACTTCCAGATCCCTCTTGACCCTACAGCTCAGACCTGTCCTAGCTCCTCCTTCCACATGAAAACGTCCACACTGTTAGGAGCTCAGTCACCAGGGGATGACAGCTTGCTTTCTGAATTGTTCTTGCCCTCTTTTCTGGAACTTCGAGGAATTTGTCACTTACGAGTGCAAGGAAGTGGGTGGTGGCTAGTGTGACTCCCGCCTCACGGGCCGCAGCTGCTGCAGCATCGTCTGAGCTAACGTTCCCAGGGGAGAAAAAGCTACTCATTAGAAACAGCAAGGACAACAACAATATACAAGGCGGCTGACTGATGAGAACTTGTGCAATTGCAGATCTTGGAATCAAATTATCCTGGGTTATTCCCCCTCCACCCCGATAGCTCGTACATCGATGTCTAGCTGACATCCCTGTGACTAGGGTGTGAAATCTCCTAGAATGTGTTAACACACTGCTAGCTCCCAGCAACCCCAAAGCCAAGAATACCATCAGATAACATCTGAAACTTGTCTCAGAGATTTCCCTGCGTTACTGCAACCCACCTAACTGTGTGACCAATGTGTTTGAGAGTGGCTTGATTTACGACTTGTTTCTGCAACTATAAAAGTTTCAAGAAACTGTTACCGCACTGTGGCAGGGTTTTTGAGACAACCTGAGTGGATGTTCCTGGGCCATGTCCTTGGTTGGCTCTAGAATAAACTATCTCTTATTCCCTTTAGGTGAGAGCTGTTTCTGTCTCAACAGTAGTGGAAGTCACACTTGGCAGTCTTCCCCTTCCTCTGACACCCCGTTTATCTCCGAGAATTTTTCTTTTCCATCAGATTTGCTTCCCAAGTTTTATTTTATTTTTTATATTCAGGGAATAGTTTACTTCAGAGAAAGATATAAAAATAAGCAAGAAGCTTCTAAATTTTTACAGCACTCAAATACGATCCTAATAAAAATTCTTAAACAATAAATGGTTGCCATAGTGATTGCTGTGCGATATATCTAGCTTATTCCCGTGCAACTTTTATTTGGGGGTTATCAAAAAAGTCATTGCCAGCTAATATCCAATCACAATGAAAGCACTGCCAGGAAAAGTTTACACCCACAGAGTCAGTCTAGGAGAGTAAATCCTCACAGTGTTTTGTGTGGAACATCACATGTACCCAGCAGAGCAGGCACTTGCTAAGCATTAAGGAGCCCACATGTCTGCAGGTTGGCTAACTTGTGTGAAGTCTGAACTATTACAGACCCATTACACCAAGTTTAAACTAAACTTTAAACCTGTTAAAACAAGTGTGAACCAATGTAGTAACACTCTAGGGAAGTATAGATCACCAAGTCTTATCTTATTTCCACAATGTCAGAATTCGTTAATAGCAAAATCCGTTTTGTCTGACCAATCCTCTGTAAATTAAAGCAATATGACCTACCATCTACCCAGCTGGCGATCCATCCGCCTGCCATCTATCTCAGCATTCTCAGAGCAATACCATCACCACACTGTTGTCAAATTCATTACATTTTATTAAAAAAGACTTTTTATCTCCATCTACCAGAACATTGTTTTGAATATAAAAACCTCCATCTTTGGGATTAACAAAAATCATATTAAAATATTAAAAACATCCCGACAATAAGGCTGTCTGTGATGGGAACAGTGACCCTAAATGTGTGTGTCTGCAGAGCACACAGCAGAGTCCATCCTGTATATCACAGTCACAGTAGGCGGTGTGGCCCCTTCCCCCCAGCCTTCTGCAGCCTGTACCTTCTATCTGAAGCCCTCTTCCTGCCCACATGCTGCCCCCACACATTCAAGGTGGTTCTAAGTGATCTCCTCACACTTCAAAAGGAGCCCACTAAAACCATTTAATTATCCCATGTAGGAAAGCACACATCTCCCCATTGCCTATCACACAAGCTTCTCTTGAACCTGAAGGAGACTGTGGGCCACAGCCCCCAGGTCCTCCTAGAGCTTCCCAAGTTTTGGGAAAGGTGAGCCACCTCCTGCTGTACCAGCATGAAGATGTCAGATAAGGGAGGTGTGTGTGTGTGTATGGGGGGGTGTTCCTGAGCTTTCCACCTTTCTGTGCTGCTCCACCTGAGTGGAATGCAGTGTTATATAGATTTAGTTATATAAATTTAGTGTTACATAAATTATAATTAAGCTTAGAAAGGGTCTTGCTTTTTAGGAGAACCCAAGATGAGATCTTTGATGAAGAATGGAATCCTTCCGAGTTGTAAATTATGATCAACACTCTCGTATTTCTTCAGAGAACAGTAAGTAAAATAGTAAATAAGATAAAACAAATTGTCCTTTCCAAGCTTGCCAGCTGTTCACACCTAACACTGGGGTTTCCTCTGGCTCATTTGCTGCAAGGTAGGCGCTAAAGAGTAATGCAGAAAGCTGAAAAAGAGCTTGCAAGCCTCCATCCCTAACCCAGAAGCTATCTCCAATTGACAAGGGCTTGGAAAAGAAAAATTAGTTTTTTTTCCGAACAGGGAATACAAACCACACTTAAGGGCAGGCCCCACGCCCGGCAGTAGAGGGCTGACACACAAACTCAATGGTATTATTGGAGATTTTTTTTTTCTTATAATGCTTTATCTGGCCGTTTTTTGTTTTGTTTTGTTTTTTGTTTTGTTTTGTTTTTGTTTTTGTTTTTAATCACTGCAGACTTTTTGCTTATATATTACGGTTTCTGATTTTGTGCTTTTCTGGGCTTTCTGTTTGTGCAAATGTGTGTGTCTCTGCATCTATACGTGTTTCTTGTGCTTTTCTTTTGGCTCTTTTCTGTTTGTTTTATTCTATTCTGGTTGTCGTTGTCGTCTGTTTAATGAGAAAGAGAGAAAGAGTGTGGACTTGGGTGTGTGGGAGGATCTGGGAGGAGCTAGGGGAAGGAAAACTGTGATGTATGTGTGTATGGAAAAACAAATCTATTTTCAATTAAATAACCACAACACCCTTGCAAATACTCCTGGAGACATGTAGTGTCTGCATCCCTGAGGACTCCCAAGCCTTTAAAGTCATTTCCTTCCTAAAAACACAGGGCACAAAAATATGCCTCACAGACCCTCCAGAAACCAGAGACCTCTCAGTGTATTCTCACTGTGGCAATGCTGGGAGTTTGGGGGTGTCTCTGGAGTTGCCTGAGGAGGGAAGAGCGGGGAGAGAGGCCCAGGCTGAATGACTGGGAAACTGCCGGTGGACCTGTGGTTCCCACCCTAGCGTCCGCTGCCAGCCAGGTCTTGTGCCTTACATCAGGAGCCTAAACTTCCATTCTTTGGTAGAAGATTTTAATTCCTCAGACAAACACTACAGGCTTCTTGCACAATAAGAAACACAGAACTTATTAGGAGGATGAGAAGTGTAACTGTAGCTTTGGGGACATGTTTCAAAACGGAGAAGTGTTCGATCGCTTAATAATGAGTCCATCGTTGAATTTTCCAATGCTCTTTATTAATCACAAACCATGTCAAATCTCAGAGAATTCTGTGCCCGGGCAGCTAGGCAGAGAGCTCACTCCAAGGCTTCCTCACCCCATGCTCTCCTCCTGGTTCTCCTCCTGCCTCCTCTCGCCTTGCCCTAGGTGCTCTTTTATTCCAAATCCTCGCTGTCTCCACCCAGCCCTCCAATCTACAAAGGAATGGAGCCTACCCTTCCTCTGCCTTAAGGCTAAGGACTGTCCTATTCATTGAGAGCTGGATAGCCACTCCTTTGTTTACTGGTAGGAAGCGAGTTCTTTACAGTGCTGCAGGGAGAGTTTACTGGAATATTATCCACAACTATAAAATCTTCCACAACAGAGAAGCTTTGGAGAGAATAACAGAGATTTTAAAAATAGTTATCTAAGCTAGTTTAAATTGTTGTAATTGCAGTGAGTAACTTATTTAACTCAACTTAATTACAATCGACTTCTAATTAATTTAACACTATTGACCTTAAGAAATACCACCTCCCCCCAAGTTTAGTCAGAAAAGTGGCCTCCTCGTGCCAGCAGGAACATTAGAGTTGCAGAGCATCAGAGAGTGTCTTTGCTTCTCAGAGCCTTTGCTGGCAGCTATGACAAGGAAGTCTAGGACACATGCCCATCCCTCCTCTTGGGACAAGAGCCCTAGGCATGGTCTGCATTCCAGGGACCATTTAAGACACGGACAGGCTTGGCCTTCCTCCTTTCCCATCACAGTACCCCACCTTTCTTGGTGGTCCCTGGATTATTCCCTAAGTAGGCTAGGTTGTTTTTACAGTCTCCGGTGACAAGGAGCAGCAGGGCGTGCGCTGCTGGCGGGCTTGGGTTTGACAGCGCTCCAGCCCTCCTATTATAGCTTGTTGCTGTGTGGACCTGTTGTTTCCAGGCTCCGGGTGTCTCGTGCAAAAACTGGAGCAGTGCACGCAAATAGCAAAGCAGCCGGGGTGTTATCCAAGAGGAAAGAGCACAGAGTAGGGTCATGGAAAGATGGCACAACTGGAAAAGTGCTCGCTGTGCATGGGTAAGGGCCGAGTGCAGATCTCCATCCCTCAGGGAGAATCTGGGCGTCACGCCTGTAACACTGGTGCTCAGGGGGCGGAGACTGAGGGCTCAGTACAGCTTGCTGCCCAACTAACCTTGGCTAATTGTTGAGATCCCAGTTCAGTAAGAACTGTCTTAAGAGGTTTAGAATGGTAGAGGAAGACATCCAGATTGACCTCCTTACACATGTGTGCACACGCATAAATGTGCATACACACACACACTCACACACACGCATACACATACACACAGAGAGGGAGAGAGAGAGTTGACCTCCTTACACACGTGTGCACACGCATAAATGTGTGTATACTCATTAACATACACTCACACACACACATACGCAGAGAGAGAGAGATAGAGAGGAGAAAGTGGACCTCCATACACATGTGTTGGCATGCATAAATGTGTGTATACTCATTAACATACACTCACACACACACATACGCAGAGAGAGAGAGAGAGAAAGAGGAGAAAGTTGACCTCCATACACATGTGTTGGTATGCATAAATGTGTGTAGACTCATTAACACACACTCATACACAGAGAAAGAGGGAGAGAGGGAGAGTTGACCTCTATACACACATGTGCACACGCATAAATGTGTGTATACTCATTAACACACACTCACACACACATTCACATACACAGAGAGAGAGAGAGTTGACCTCCATACACATGTGTGCCCATACATAAATGTGTGTATGCTCTTTAACACACACACACACACACACACACACACACACACAGGGGTGGGGGGGGTGGGAAGGAATACATTGCAAGGGAGAAACCAGCCTGAGCAGGATTTGCTCAAGAGCCCCAGATTCCTTTTCAAGCCTCTTGGTGGATCTCGGAAGAGACAGTTGGTTGTTAGGGGCAGGTGTGGGTGGTTTTCTGTTGTGCTTGAAAGGTTTGGCCTCTGTAAACCCTCGTTTACCATGCGCCAGTTTTCCATGATAAATCTGATTTTAATCACATGTATGCTCAATCATGCATAAGTAGAAAACAGTAAATAAGAATTTCCCTCTGAAAGCTCACTCAGAGGGCACAATTTGAGTTACTGTTCTCCAAAGTCAAACCAGTCCAGCTAAAATGGCACACTGCCTCTAGTTCCAGGTATCATTAGAGGCTTGCGATGTATCTATTAGGGTGGACTGACCGATTAGTTTGGAGAGAAGAGTGCATAGCTCAATACAAATGAGGGTCCCTGGCTGTTGAGCAAACCGTCTCACCCTACTTTGAGGCCTTGTAAAGTAGGTTAGCTTTGTGAAGTTTCATGCTTGGATGTTTAAGCAAGGGTGTGTAGATACAAATATTAATCTCGTGCATGTCCAATAACGAACAAGAAGACAGTCTGAGATCAGACCTGAGACCCCCCCAGGCAGAGGGTCCAGCCTCTCATGCTGACAGATATAGCATCTGATTAAAGTTCATTTAACTGCACAGATAGTGCATGTAGTTTTACAATGTCTGAGAATAAGTTCAGATGTTCCACTACAAGGGTGGGATCACTTGACATAAGTACCGAGATGCACAAACCATTGTTGTTAAGGAAGGGGAAGACCTCAGGTGGGCTGAAGCCATTTCTAGAATAGAGTAGACTCGGAAGGTATAACATGGAGCTGAATCCCCCAGCAGAGAGGAGGTTCACAGTGTCACAGGAATACCACGGCGTGTGAGTGATGAGTTCGGTGAGGCTTTCTCTTGGGCAATGGGGCAGAGGCAGGGAAAGCCGTGATGGGTGGGAGCTGATACACTGAGACCACAGAGTGAACTGGTGTTATTTGAAACAGACACCAGCTCTTCACAGGAATGACGCTAAGCTGGGCATTGTACCAGTCCCTGCCTTCCAACTCCTTCATCTTTTTATCTCTCTTCCATCTGCCCCAAAGCTGAAGAACATTCACGTGCACGTGGGGTCTTCCTCAGTCAGGCAGAACAGACAGCAGCCTGTGAATATTTCATGCTCTCCAGAATCGTTTTATCTCAGAATATTAAGAACTCATGCCAACACTTCACAATAGATTATCCAGATAATGCTTTGCACAGTGAGCCGTTTACCTTGGAGAGAGATGAGTCAATTCAGAGCAGAGACTTCAAACAGCAGCTGCATCTTAACGAAGTATAACAAACGCATCTGCCCGGTGGCGAAGACTGTAGATGTCCCTGATCGGCCGCCTTCCTGTAACAGGTCTTGGAACAACATTCTCCTTATAGAAAAAGTTGCAAGAACTATGAGAGTTCTTTCTCACGTGACATCTGGAAATGTGCTGTTAGAATGCATGACAGTCTCATCTGTCAACGTGCATCTCCTACAAAAGGGTGCTCCTGTTTTTAGCTACGTCATAACTCCTTCGCTCCCTAAAATTCAAGTGATGAAGCCTGAACTCGTAAACCCCAGAAAGTGAATATACGGAGACTATGCCTTCAAAGGTAGTTCAGGTGAAATGAGACCACTGTGGAGGATTTTAATTCAGCAGCATTGATGTCCCTACAAGAGGAAGACATTTGGTACACACAGAGGCGTGTTTGTGCGAGGAAACACGGGGCACTCAGTGGGTTAGACAGACCTAAAAGGAAAAGAGGATGTGGAGTTGGGAGGGAGACGTGGAAGGGTCTGGAGAAGCCGGAGGGTGGCTGAGGGTGAGGATGATCAGGATACATTATATGCAGGTATGAAATTATCAAAGAATAGATTTAAAAAGCCTGTTCGTGACTCTCCTATCTACTGTGCTCTGATCATGGTGGCTTACTCTTGAGGTTGCCCGTTTTACCAGGAATGGCATTGTACATCAGCTGCTTTACCTCGTGCCCACTGTCAGTCATTGTAATGCCCTCATCTTCCTGAATGTGGTTCCCTGATGCCTGTGGCCATCTCTCTGCCTTTTCTTGACACTTGACAGCATAAGTCTCTGCTTCCAGTTCGCTCCTGTTTGAGATTCACCTGTATTTCAGCTTCTTAGTTCCTTGGGGACACCATATATGGCTTAAAGCTAAAGGAATTCATTCCCTTGTGGTTCTGAGGGTCAGAAGTTCAAAGCCAAGGCCTGCCTAGGACTTTGTTCCTATGAAGACTTCTCTTGGCTTGTGGCGGCATAACTCCATTCTCTCCCTCCATCTTTATGTGGCTGTATTTTGAAATTTTTAATCTTCTATGTGCATAGATATTCTGCCTGCACGCATGACTGTGCACCACTTGCATGCCTGGTGCCCATGAAGGCTAGAAGAAAGAACTGGGTCCCCTGCAACTGTAGTTACAGATGCTTGTAAGCTGCCATGAAGGTTATGGAACAGCACTCAGGTCTTCAGGAGGAGCAGCCAGCGATCTTAACCACTGAGTAATCTCTCCAGTCTCCACATGGCCTTCCTTGGTCTGTGTCCTGTGCTCGCTCTTAGAGGCCCTGTCATTGATGTGGGGCCCTGGAACTCAGTGTGATCTCATCTCCACTCTAACCTTTACCGCACTCCACAGACCCTGTTTACACTTACGCTCACACTCTACTATCCCATGTGAATCTGAATGTTGAGGGCACTGTTTAACTGCCCACAGCACCTATGGAGGCTTGTCTCCTGCTTCATGACATCACTGTCTGATGTGGGTTAGGGTAGTAACTAACAGCGTAGCTCCTATCTATCTATCTATCTATCTATCTATCTATCTATCTATCTATCTATCATCTATCTATCTATCATTTATCTATCTATCATCTATCTATGTATCTAGCATCTATCATCTATCTATCATCTATCTATCTATCTATCATCTATCTATCATCTATCTATCATCTATCTATCTATCTATCTATCTATCTATCTATCTATCTATCTATCTATCTATCAGCTATCTATCTATCCATCCATCTCTCCCCTTTCTGCCTCCTGTCATAATGAAACTGCTCTGCTTTGCCATTCTCTCCCTGACACCATGAACTGAAATTTATGAAATCATGAGCCAAATAAAGTCTTCCTTTCTTTTAATTGTTTCTCTCGGGTACCATATCAGTGATGAGAACCTGACCATCAGCAATCTAAGACTCTTGCTGCCCAAGGCAACCAATGTTTCATATAAGAAAGAAGGGGTCCAGTGGGGGTGGAAAGGAAATGAAAGAGAAAGGTGGGAAAAATGACCCAAAAACACAATATATATGTATGAAATTGTCAAAGAATAAAAAAGTAACAATTTAAAAGGGGAAAAAAGGAATTCTCAGAAGGCTTCTCTCCCTAAAAAGGGGGATGTAGGTTACTTAATAACTGAATCATATTTTCAAGATCTAGTTTTATTTAGCATATGTACGAATGTGCGTGTGAATACAGGTGTAAGCCTAGGGTATGCAAATGCTCCTGGAAGCCAGAAGAGGAGTGGGAGTCACAGATGGTTCTCAGCCACGTCATGTGGGTTCTGGGAACCAAACTCAGGTTCTCCATAAGACAGTGCATGCTCCTAACTGCTGAGCCGTCTCTTCAGCCCTGTAACTGACCTGTTAACAGCAATGCTGCTCTGCACAGGTGGAAAGCATAGATGCACCTCCCTCCTGCTCCAGTGTCTCCGTAATCAGAGATTGAGTACTCAGGTCTTTTCACCTGGGTCAGTGATCACAGACACCAGAACAGAAGGCCTTCCCAAGAAGTCCTCGTGATAAGCAAGGGCACTGGGATCAGGAAAATATTCACAACAGAAAATGCTACCTGCAGAGCACAGTGAATGATAAAAGATTCTGCAGCAGAAAGAGAGCATTTCTCTGCTCCAGTGACAAATTCAGAACATAACTTTTAAAGCCCAGTTAAACTCTATTGCACAGTTTTAAAAAGACATTCACAGTAGCTTCAACACCCTGCAAGTAGTTCTGCTCAATAGAATCTGAACACGGCGTTTGGACGGCATATTAAAATGCTTCAGAGCCAGGAATCTATTTCCTTTTTTGCTATCTAAATTATGTTAACCAAAAGACAGAATCTAATTAAGCTAAATCCTTTAAGCACATTAAACAATTCAATCTTCCTTCTTGTTCTGAAAGTTTGCCCAAATTTGAAGACTTGTCTCCTGCGAATTGTAATGAACAGTTAGTTTCTATGAATTCTACTTCATAACACTGTAATTTCCATAAAGAATCAAAGGGTATTTCCAAAATCCATTTCAGGTAAGCAGAAAAATCACATCTGGGATTTTCCTCTGGCACTGGTGCGGAAAACACTTCATAGCGACACCTGTCAAAAGCACTCAGGTGAAAAGAGACCCAAATTATATTTTTTAAATAGGAAACTCAGTGCACTTTAACTTCAGCAGCTGGGCAGCCGGGCTGCTTCTTGCTGATTTGCTGGCTCCTAACCCAGGCTGTATCTGGTCAGCCATGTCATCCCGTAGAGCACAATATGTCAGGAGTATCATCATTCCTGGGTTTATGGGTTATGATGGCAGGAAATGAGCAGTAGAATGAGTGCCAAGATTTGAGGGATGGTCTCCCAAGTTTTTACTCAGTTATGCATTTTAAAAGTGCTTACTCTTTTGTGAAGCTTTTTCTTTCTTTTTTTTTTTTTTTTTTTTTGGTCATACTCTGTCACAACACTTCTGTTATGATTTCCATGTAAAACATTCCCATGGGCTCATGTCTTTCCTTGAAAACTTGTTCCAGCTGTTGCTGGAGAGGTCTTGGAACTTCTAGGAGGTAGAGTCTGCCTGGGAGCAGAGGGCCGCCTTGGGGCTGATCTGCTGGGTTTTCTTTTTGGTGTTGTTGTTGTTTATTTGTTTTCTTTTTGTTTTCTTTTTCAAGACAGGGTTTCTCTGTTGTAACTCTGACTGTCCTGGAACTCACTCTGTAGGCGAGGCTGGCTTTGAACTCACAGAGATCCATCTGCCTCTGCCTCTCAAGTGCTGGGATTAAAGGCTGCACCATCACAGTCTGGTTAGATCTTCTGTTTTTAGCTGGACTAAAATTGGGCGCAGTTTTATTCAGTCTTCTACATTGTCCTGCCCTGGCCCCCCTCCTTTCCTCCTTCTCTCCCTCCCTCTCTCCTTCTCTCCCTCCCTCCCTCCATCCCTGCCTTCCTTCCTTCCTTCCTGCCTTCCTGCCTTGCTCCCTCCCTCCCTTCCCTCCTGCCTTCCCTTCCTCTCTCCTAGGCATGCACACATGCTCCTGTCTCTTCCTAGCTTCCCTTCCTACCCTGCCATACCGTGAAGAGGTGAGGCACCCTAGCCTTGTACTCCTGCTGTTTTGGAGGCATCTGCTCCTGTGAGTTCCCTGCTATGGTGCACACGTCCCCTTAAACCATCAGCCAAAATAGATTGTTTCACCCTAAGTTGCTGTGACAGGTATTCCCTCACAGCTTCCTGAAAGGCTGCCAATATACATTCTCTCTACACTTCAACACTAAAAACACTACCTGTATTTTGGCCTGGAGCTCAGAGCTGCTCAGCTAGAAGGTGAGTCTGGAGTCCTTGGCTTCATCTTTATCTCCCTTTCCCTTTGGGCACCCACAGAACCTGGTAAAAAGCAGTATTAAGGATACATTTCTTTGCTCTCACTAGGGAGAGTCAAATAATCTGTCTCTCCAGCAGGTTAGATGTGTCAGTTTTTACAAATTACTGCAGATGTGTGTGCACAGGTGGCGGTGGATCCTTGAGCTGCAGAGCTGAGAAAGTTGTTGCATGAACTTGTAGTTTTGCAAAAAGCTGTTTGGTGCAGCTTTCAGCTGCAGATTCAGACATGGCTGTCACCGGGTGACCACTGGCTCTGGTCACCGGCCAGCACACAGTCTATTTTCAGGGCAGAAACAAACAGCAAGCAATAATATGCGAACAATGGGTGTTGAGCTGTCTGTGAAAGCACTCTTGCTCATTGGCTCCCCATCACCTGCCTTACTTGAGAGTTCCGTTATAGATGCAAGCCCTTCCAGTCACCCTCCGTGCCCAGAGCAACAGTGCTGTGATCTCCGCCACCACGCGGTGCCTTGAGCCTCCTCGCGCTGTCCTTTTTTGTTGGGAGCCGATATTATTCGCCATTAGAAGATGGCGCCGGCTCCCTGCTTCCTGGTTCTTCACGGGAGCGTTGTTTGCTCTTGCGCATGCACTGACTGTGTAATCTGCTCAAGATAACCACATGCTAATTGGGATAGTAAAAGCCGCCGATTGAAGGCAGTATACTAATTAGGTTCTGCAAGAGCACCAATTGGCAGGGAAAAACATTCCCCAAAACTCTATATTAGTTGGGGGTTTTCTAGACTCGTGGTCCTTCTACATCTGCTATCTAAAAGAGCTGTTAATAAATTGCTGTCAGAAGAATTCTGTTTTGCCGCGTCTCCTTTTTCGGCGAAGGTAGCGCGTGACACTTTTTCTATGGCTGTTTTTCCTCCATCATCTTTTCACTCCTCACTTTGGTCAGCTCCACTGCGATGTCACCATGCTTGGTTTTCTTTGCTTTTATCTCCTTTTCTCTGCTCCCTGGATTTGTACTTAATTGCCTTTTACCAAATTTGAAACTCTTCTTGGCTACAGTATCTTCACGTACTTTTCCCCTGAATGTTTGTGTGTTCTCTCCCCCAGGTTTCTAACGTTTTGTGTTTAAAGTATCAGTCCTATGGTCAAGAGTCCCAAGTCTGTGTCTCTCTTGCTGACCTTCTGAGTTCAGAATTTACGGGAAAGTGCTGGAAGCTTGGGTATCCGTAGGATCTTGAATTCCAAGATGAAGCTCACAGTTTGGTGCCCTCTGTCTGCTCCCTTTCTGTTACCAGCTTCTGTGGTCATGTGACCCCGTTTGTCTTTTCAGATGTCAAGTTGGACCCACTGCATTGCAAATGGGAAGAAGGTATACGTACCCCCACTCGGGGTAAGTCGTCCGGGAGGGAGGTGTACGTATGGTCAAATAAATCTGAGACAGTTTTCCTTCCGAGTCCCCAGATCCTGAAAGTTATATAAATCGCCATGAAAGAATACTTAGGAATCCTGCCATTGAAAAGCCTTTATAGCTTAAGAGTTAAAATATTACCCAACATTTAAAAAGATTATTTAACCATAAAATTCTTCGTTTAAAAAAATTCAGAATCTAATAAAATCCATAAAACAAAATTTGGAAAACGTCACCATGGAACTGTGTTTGGCTAACGGCCAGTTTCCAACCTCATAAACTCCATCTCTTAATAGTTCTCAGACCTGATTCTGCCAGAATCGCCCTATTTCTCTGCCCCCGCCACCCCTAACCCAGGCTGCCGCATCGTTCCGAGCAGGCCTCTTCACTTTCTCCTCTCTTTAGACTTCACTTGACTGACAATAATCTTCTCTAACATGAGGCACATTTTCCAAAAAACTGCTCCCGCCTACCCACCACACAGAGAAAGGAAGTCCGGTCTCCTCAGTAAAGATGGACTGTTTATCACACTCAGAAGCTCCATTACTTTTATTCAAGCATGTTCCAAAGGAGTGTCCCACGATGCACTTCAAGGTAGGGATGCTGGTAAGGAAAGAGGGCGGTTGTATTGAAGACCACAAAGCTGGGGCGAGAGGAGACCCGCCAGAGACCAGAATCAAAGAAGGTTGCAGAGAAGAGTACAGACTCATGGTGGCTCCATTAAAAGTTTCCCACTTTACCATGTGTCTTAGAGTTACTATTGCCATGATGAAACACCATGACCAGAGCAACTTGGGGAGGAGAGAGCTTATTTGGCTTATGCTTTCATACCACTGTTCTTTCTCAAAGGAAGTCAGGACAGGAACTCAAGCAGAGGAGGAACCTGGAGGCAGGAGTTGATGCAGAGGCCATGCTGCTTACTAGCTTGCTCCTCATGGTTTGCTCAGCCTGCTTTCTTAGAGAATCCAGGACCACCAGCCCAGGGATGGCACCACCCACAGTGGCCTGGGCTCTACTCCATCAATCACTAATTAAGAAAATGCCCTACAGCTGGATCTTATGGAGGCATTTTCTCAGTTGAGGTTCCCTCCTTTCAGACAATTCTAGCCTGTGCCTAGTTTGTATAAAACTAGCCAGGATATCACAGTGTAAAAGTGACCTGCAATTAATGTAAACTGCGGGGGTCCCTGCAAGCATCATGGCAGGCAGGGAAATGAACCCCAATGAGGTGAGAATCAAAACTCAGTTCTGCTTGACTTCATCAGGCTGGGTCAAATTTCCAAAGCCTGATGCCAGGTGGTTTATTGCCGGCTTAGTCAGACACAGTACAATTTGGAAAAAAGTTTCCTGGTGTAATACAATCCCCAGTGCACAAGATGCATAATTACATTGAAACTCAACTTAAAGTACAAGTGATTTCTTCCAAGAAGATGGGTTCTAGAGATAGGGTACCTGTATTAGTTTAGGGGCCTAGGGACGGATCTGGTGTGGTCTTGGGCATACAGAAAGCATAGAGGTAAGGATCAAAGTCCTGGAAAAAGCCTCTATAGGGAGTGGTCTCACAGGGGAAAGAGAAAGACACTTTACCAGAAAATGGGCCCAGCCCAAAGCCTGCCAGCCACAGTGCTCAGACAAGCACCAACCAGGTCACATTCCTTTGAAAAGACATTCTGTGAAGCTAGGCAGCAGAGTAAGAAAGGGGAGCAGCTGAATGCCTTCCTCTCTCATGGTGAGAATTCTGGGGTTCAAAGCACGCTTCAACTCTCTCTTAGCTCTAGGATAGCCCCACAGTGACCCACAAATTGAGAACTGTTCACTGCTTTAAACAGAGATGCTAGAATCAACATGGGTTTAAAAAGCTGTTTTTACAAATTATCCTGGGCATGGTGTCACATGCCTGTGATCATAAGATCCGAAGATGTAGGCAGGATTCAGTGTGAGGCCAGCCTGAGCTACGCTAGCAGGAGCCAGTCTCACACCAACAAAACAAAAAGCTATACACAAAAAAGAAAATCTAACATTTGGATTATAATAAGATATGTGAGGATTTACACGTTACATTTCCCTGCGGTTATACATGAGAATCATAAGTAGATTGTTTTGCTTTTGGGAAAAAAAAAAATTTTGTACATAAAAGCAACTTGATCAGCTCAGAATGTTAGGTCTCTGAAATCGCTCAACTAGATACTGAGAGATATATATGGCCATACAAAAAGCAGTTTATTTCTGAGTGACACAGACCAGAATGCTGGAGTCTGCCATTCAACAAATGGCAACCACGAAATTCGGTCACAAAGGCGTTTTAATTAAAACAGGCAGTCGTTAGGGATCTCTCTGATTGGTCAGGCCTGAACACTGGATTGATTCCTTACATCTATGTGGGGATTTCGTGCAGGGAAGCAAGTGAGCAAGTGAAGAGCTTGCTCCGGGAAATGAGGGACTTTCTAATTGGCCAGCAGCTTCAGGACTCTCCAGAACTACTGGGAATTCCCAAAGAGTTGAAGTCAGGGCCCCGCCCCCACAGTCTAGCACCTTTCTGATTGGCTGCTGGTTGGCTTTGGGACTCTCCCAGAACTAGGGTGGAGCCAGGCCAGCACTCAGGGAAGACAAGATGGAGTTAGAAAACAAAATATAGTCACCTGGTCCTCTCAGGAAATTAAAGGACATGGGCATAAAGTGGGAAGTAAGTCCAGATGAGTACAGAAAAAGCAAACGGTTTTAAACCAGACAACAGTGGGCAGGTCTGGGAAAACAGTGCTCTTCATCCAGTTGGCTGAAGAGACCCCAGGAAGATCAGGACTGTCTGGGCCAGCCGGACAGTCAACGGGGACCACTGGACCTGTAGGAGAGAATGAGGGATGAGAGACGCAAGGAAGGACCAGCAAGACAAAGGTTCTGATCAAGCTGGCAAATTTTATTTTTCTCAGGCGGGCTTTATAGCCGGCAGAGCGGAATGTAGGGGGGGTTAAGCGGTGCAGGTGTTTGGGCAGAGCAGGATGTAGGGCAGGATGTTAGCTATGCTCTAAAGGTCACCAGGAAGCAAGGAGGGTTGGGTTGCTAGTTTACCCACTCGGCAGGCGGGGGGTGGGGGATATATTTCTAAGCATTAGCTTGTTTTTGGAGAAGGTCATCTTGCTTGTTTTTCTTAACTTTGTACTAATCTAACTCTGACTTAACTATGAACTTACATAACTAAAAGCTATATGCAGTGATGGCTGAAAGCAGGTTGCTATTTCTAGTGGGCAAATATCCAAGGGTCCGATGGCTCTCGGCACAGGACTGCTTTTCTGTTTGTTTGACTTTTTTGTTTGTTTGTTTAAGATGAACAGAACTTAGCAGCTGTTTGTTATTTCAGTAAAGGTTGTCAACAACACTGAAACTGAGTGTTCTACTGGGAAGGCCAAGAAAGACTGGTTAGGAGATGAAGCCTAAATTAAGAGCTGACCTTGTCACTTAAAATGTGATGCCGGGGGGACAAGAGCTCTGCTGTGATATTTTCTTTATTCTATAAGTGTGAAATTTTCAGATAAAAATAATTTAAACTTGGAGTCGTGGTTCATGTTTGTAATTATAGCACTCAAGAGACTGAAGCAAATGGATCAGGAGTTTAAGGTTAGCCAGAACTATTTAGAAGACTCCATTTAAAAGAAAACAATGTTTAAAAATATTTGAAACAAAGTAGTTTGTAGCCAGTAGCTACTGTGTCAGTAGCTTTCATATATGTAAACCCTGCCAGACCTTAGTAGAGGGAACCACCTGTCATGGCAAGAGCCATACTGGACAATGGAACTCTGCTGATCTGATCTCAGGTATTTTATTTGCTCCTCAGGTGTTCGATTGATGCAAAAACGCCACCCTTTCATTCGAAGGCCTCTGCATGATGAAGGAAACCTGTAGCCTGGTTTCATCCCACAATCCTTTAGCAGTCAAGCTATGTCACCTGTGCGGTGGGGGAACGCAAGGTGGGGAACTCAAGGCCTAAGGGAAGTGTTCTCTTCTTGTTGCCAGAGACTGGGAGAGGGACTACAAGAATTCCTCCTCAGCTTTGCTTTTTCACAATGGCTTTGCCAGAGAGCAGTGAGCAGGTGCAGGTCATGGCAAAGCAAACATCTCACAGATTTACATAAAAAGCCAGCACCTGCAGACATTACAAACTCCTAAGGCTTAGGCAGCCCTTCCTCCAACAATGTACAAAACAATTTTTTTTTCTTTTTGGTTTTTCAAGACAGGGTTTCTCTTTTGTAACTCTGGCGGTCCTGGAACTCATTCTATAGACCAGGCTGGCCTTGAACTCACAGAGATCTGCCTGCCTCGGCCTCCCAAGTGCTGGGATTGAAGGTGTGTACCACTGCTTGGCCAAAACAATTATTATAAACATAACTAGAAATAAACTTCCCTAACAGTAGTTAAAGTTAAAAAAGAAAATCAAGTAATAGAAGCACAGAGATGGGCAGATGGGACACTTCCTCTCCTGAACAGGCTACCATCTCAAGAACCCACTAAAGCCCTCAGCACCCATTCCAAAGGTGGAGAACACCCTCCAAGGAAGCCCCGCATGGGGGCTCCTGAGGATAAGAGGTTTCTAGACCTGTCCAGTGCACAGGACACTTGTTAATATTATCTCCGAGGGGAGACTGCTTTTAACAAACATCCAGAACATACTTTAAATATAACAGGTTATTTACTTTTGTGTGTTTTGATATGTTTAGACAAGCCAAATTAGAGACTTTTCTTGTGAAATGTTCTTGCGAAGTATTTGAATTTGTAAAATGAAGGAGTTTTGTCCAAACACATCAGAACACTTAAGTCAACCTCCTGTACATTTACTTGATTCCCTTAGAGTTCCATTCTTGCTTGGAAGTGCTAAGTATCAGTGTTAAGTTCTGAAATGGCTGGAATAGCCATGGTGCATCAGAAGTTCTAGGAAGTTTCCCATGACTCTTGCTCAGCCACCCTAACCAACCACGGGATGGGAGGTCTGATGATCAGAAGCATGTGCAGCCCATGCATCAGCCAGCAGAGGTGCTCACGGAGTGTGCTCTCTCCCGCTCTGTGCCGCTTTCCTGCTCATGGACAGTGTGCTCTCCCGCTGCCAATACCCTTAGCTCATGGACGGGGACACGCATAGGTTCCCGAGATCAAGAGTGTATGCAACCTTCCTATGATGCATTCATCACCTGGTTTATTACAGTTCTTGAATATTTCCACATGCTTATCTCAAATCAGATTTCAAAGTAAATGAAAATGTGTTTCACATCTTTTTATTAATCTTTATTTTGTAAGCTGTATAAAAACCACACAGTATTCAATAGCATAAAATACCGAAACATTTATTGATGTGGTGTATAAATTTTAGGAACAAAAATTTATTTATTATGAACTTAGAGCTGAAATACAAATGCTCCTTTACACTGTCATGATTGGCAACTTGATATGAAACTGTGAAATTCGCTACGCTTCATGATTTACAGGAAAAGCCTCGGTTTGTCCGAGCTCATGAACTCTCACGCTCACTTCTTGTGTGGCGTACTTTTTTATTCTTGTTCTTCTGAGCAGATTCTGGGCAGTGAGGACGAATCCCTCCATTCTCTGCTGGCTCGACTCTTTCAACTCTTTTCGGAACAGTTATTTTCAACGACTATAGATCTTGAAGGATCCACATCCACAAATATGTATCGAAATTTGAACTGGCCACTCACTGGGTTCTGGAAAACAGGCAGATGTTAGTACTCTTTCCGGAGCAACACTATGCTCAGAACCACTGACCCCCACTGACCTCCACTGACCCCCGTGACCTGAGATGGCATACCTCTTCCACCTCTGCATGCACTGTTCCTTGCTTCCCTGGTTCAGAGCCCTTAATGTAGAATTTCACATATATGCGCTTTAGCCCATCTTTTGCATATTCAGTAAAACTGTCAAGAAAATGTAAAGATGTACATTGAGGTTCCTTTCACTTAGAAATTACCCCAGAGTTCTCCCAAGGACACTGCAGTACCTGACATGCTGTCTCCGCCCACGTCTCGACATTTCCCCGAAGCCCTTAACAGGCTCGCCAAACACACAGATCACCTGCAGGACAGAGACCAAGTTTATTTAGTGCAACCCTTTCCATGGCTTCTGTGTAAATATTTTCTGGCAGGTGACTATTTGTCTGCACATGCCAAGTGACTTTAGAGGAAAAATAATCAGCATGGTGAGGGAGGGGGCCTTATAGAAATGGGAACTCAGACAAGAGAACCAGACAGAAAGGACATTATTCACAAGTCGTACTGGAAACAACTTTAATATTTCATGCATGGGGGACAGAAAGGTTCACTCTGTGGTGTCACTTGGAGCTTCAAAATGACACGGGCTAAGGTGAAGCTGTCTCCATTCCTTTCAAGAAACAAAAGTAAACCGAAATACTGAAGTACTTCTCTACTTGCACTCACGCTTGAAGATAAAGTGGACGGGCACTAGAAGTGAGCTCATTAGCAGGAGTCTAGTAATTAGAGGCTATGAGATCAAAATGACCCTTGAGAGCCGTAAGCACAGTGAGCAAAAAGTATCAAGTAATGATGTCACTGTTGAAATAAACCAGGCGCAAATCTCTTCCTCCTAACGAGAAAATTCACTTGATGTGGAAACACGGTTGGTATTGAATTTTCAAAGCAAATACTTTGGAATCCTCTCTCTAAAAAAACCCCAAAAATTGAACATCAAACTAAAGGCCACATTTTGCCTCTTTACTGAGAGTCCTTATTACTACAAGTGTACCCTGAAAGGAAGGTTGTCAGTCAACAGACACCCAAGACCTAAGGGCTGAAACAGGGAAGACTGTGTAAAGAATTAACAGGTTACGCCCAGCAGCGTGAGATGTGGACTAGCCACTGTCAGGTGGGCATGTGGTCTTAAAACGTACCAACAAATATTCCTGTTAAAGTTCAGGGCCAGCTGCGAAGCCCCGATCCCAACAACACCCGGTTTTTCCCTATACCCTGTGCAGTTCTATTTGTCTCAGTCTGAAGGTGCTTGAGAGACTGAGCCTGCTGTTACCACGGCGTCCTAACGCATGCTAGGCGCCTGCTGGAGACTGCACAGAATTCCCTGGACTCCCAGTGATTACAGTGGCGTGTCTGGGGGCCTAGTCTCTGCCAACTTTCAACTTTTAACTCTCTTGGTGACACTGCTTCTCAGCCTCCCCTTCTGTGGCTGAGGACACAAAAGGAAAGATTCTGGAGACCACCAGCTTGAGAAGTATCCACCCTGACACAAGAGGCATTGAACACCTGTCAACAACTGGTGAAATGACCTTTGAGTGCCAGGATCAAAGTGAGTCAGTGAACAAAGACTTGACCACAGAAAAACCCGGCAGCTCATCGTTACGTGATGTCACCAGCGTCAGGAGCAAGGCATTCCCTGCTCCTCAACACAAGCTTCTCAACAGAGAACGAACCTCGGGATGTGCTCTGCATTTTCCTAAGGCTTTCCCATATATGATGTTGGGGCTGGATGAAGAAAACAGTTCTTTGAAAATCGTGTAGAACAAGCCACCTGGAAAGCAGAGAGAAAGGTGAAGGAAAGCAGTGGGGTGAGAGGCTGTGGAAGGGTATTTGAGCACTCGCGGGGCTGTGTAACCTGTGAGGCTGATTCCGAAGAGCACCAGTACCAGGTAGGTGAAGTCTTTTCCAGCTTCTTTCACTGTAAAGAGAAAACGTCAACAGGTCATAAGTGTGTCCCCGGTGTCCTGACCACCTGGATGGAGGCTTCAGGTGTGGGCGTGTGGGGTCAAGGTGCAATGGAACATTCTCAGCAGCTGATCTCAAATGCCCCTGTGTTTCAGAGCTTCAGGAGGATCCCTCACCCCAGTGCTAACCAGGCCTAGTCCCCCAGCTTCCAAGATCAGAAGAGAGTGGGCTTGTTCAGTGTGGCATGGCTGTACACAGGGCCTAGGGAATCTCTGCGTTTCACTGTCGCAAGGCTGACACAGCTTCCTTTCTGGTAGCAGAAGACCTTTATCACTTGCTCAGAGTGAGGATGGCGCCAGTTAAGGTGACATGGGACCCAGGTCTACCCAGATCTAGAATGCTGACTCAGTCAGCCCGAGGACAAGGGACCAAAGGGACCCAAACAGGAGGGACTCTTAACAACGACCTTCCCAAATACCACCTGTGCTCCCCGCCCACCACCACCACACTGGCAGTTGCATAAAATCCAAGAACTAACCTTGGAATTGGAACCTAGTTGGCCAGGATCATCTATGGATCACATGAGTGTTCGGATGTTTTCAGCACTAAGTAGACGGATGTTTGGGTTAAAGAGAAGTCTGGGGAGCTAAGATAATCAAGTTATTATGGAGGAGAATGGACACATGCAGGCTGTGTGTGAAAGGCTTTTCCACTGCACCTCTTTGCTACATTTACAGGCTAGCATAGTCACATTAGGATCCCGGATTTCTCTAACTTCAATCTTTAAAAATTTCCCAGGAAATCAAAAATTTACCAGGTGTTTCTTTTCTCCACTTTTTTTGAATGTTCAGTAAAATATTATAATAAAACCTGCTTATTTAAAAGTGGTCTTTACCACAACATATTTTTGGTTTTCAGTACAGGTTGCTAACCTGAAATTGTTCAGGGGGCTGGAGAGATGGCTCAGCGGTTAAGAGTGTTTGCTGCTCTGGTAGAGAATCAGGGTTCAGTTCCCAACACCCAGATCTGGCTGCTCACAATTTCCTGTAACTCCAGCTCTGGGGAAACTGACAATCTTTTCTGGCTTCCATGTTCACCTACACTCAGGTACACACGCACGTGGACACACACACACACACACACACACACACACACGTGCACACACATAAATAATAAAATACATCTTTAAAATAGAAGAAATGTGATTCAAATAATAGGAAGACTGAATCTACCAAAATTTGTATAATTTATGGGCCCGATGTAAACAGTAAATGCTTCACAAATCCAGCCTCTCGGGCTGAGGACTGCAATGATAGCCTCTACTCCAGTGTTTGTAATGTCGTAAGCATCATGTCAATAGACACTGTGAGGCCCAATTAAGAGCACAATAACAATTAGACTAAGACATAACCATATTTGTTCCTGCTTTCCAAATCGGGTCCTTGGCCCAGACACCCCGTTCCTCTCAACACTCATCCTGACAGGAATTTTCTAATTCGAGCACCAGCAGCTCCCACAACACGTACTGTGAGAATAAGCTGTGACTACTGCAACACTTCCTAAGTTTTAGAAATTCCCGTTAGATAGTACATTGTAGCTCTCTTCATTCTGACTTCTTCCACCTAATATTTTCACACACGACCCCCATTCCTTGTGTTTCTGCAGCTCTCTGCCTCTCCTTCAGTGGGCGCTAAGCTGAGGTTGCAGGCACTCCCAGAGGTGGAGGGCACCAGTAGCAGACAGACTGCAGCTGAGTTCCTCTGTGTTCTGTGTCCACACGTACAACTCTAGGGGAATTCTCTGAAGGAATTACATCCCACCCTCCCAGCTTTATAGAGTAAATCCCTGCACCTGACGATGTCTTCAGGCAAGGAATGCTCTGGGTCTTTTTAATTCTGTGGTCTATAGGGTCTAACTCAACATTTCTGAGTAAAAGGAATAACTCGAGCGTATATTGAACTATATAACACTTTCTCTACTGGTTAACAATAATCTCTCTTCCTACTTATCCACACAAGTATTACTCACAATGTAATAGTTATACCAAATTCAAGATCAATTTTCAAATACAATTATAAGGTTGTGAAAGATCAATTTTCAAACACAATTATAAGGTCGTGAAAACTGAGGGTCGACACTGGTTGTAAACGGTGTATTTACGGTTCTACCTTTTAATCTGCATGATTCCTCTACCCCGTCTTTAGACGTGAACTCGGTATACAGAGCTTCTGTCGGGGGGGGGGGGGCTGGAGGAGCTGGTCTTTTGCTGAGGTACTGTGTACTTACCTTTCTGAGACGTCGAGATGCCGGTTTCCTCTCTTTGATTTCTCCCAACAGACACTTGCTTGCTGCTGTCCCTCTTTCCTTTCTGGGGGTCCGGTCCTTGTGTGCAGAAGGTTTTCGGGGTGAACCCAAGAACAGTACTGGGCTGTACTGTTTTCTTCTGCACTAGCAGCTCCCATCGCACAGGCCGAGTCCTCAAGTACGCTTTGGTGAGCACATAGTGTGGCGACAACTGCCTGCCCAAGGGCCCGTGCAGCTTCTCCGCACGCTGCACAACTCGTAGAAAAGTACAAATCATGTTCACGGAAGTGCAAGGCTGCGGGACTGCAACTTCTCAAACCCCGCGATGCACGCACTCAGGCGGACAGGACGCGAAATCGACTCATCCACGCTACACAGGGCGTTAGGCAGACACCAGGATGAAAATTCTCCGGGAGAGCTTAGTCACACCTTGCTATTCTTTCTCTTGAATGAAGAAGCCCCGTCTATTTTCCTACTGACATGCACATCTTGCCCGCTATGCTCTCGCAAAGCAGCCTGGGACACCTCAAACGTCCCGGGAAGCCCAGTTGAAGGACTTCAGGCTGTACTGTGTGACCACAGAAATGAAGGCAGGATGGACTACATCTCCCACAATGCCTATCGGCCAGAAGGCGCCGGCCATGTCTTTCTCCCAGACGCCTGTGCGCGGGCCGCTGGGCGTGCGCTGAGGGTACTTAAGGCGGGATGAGGCGGGGATGTTAATGGTGTTCCCGGCGCCTCAGTGGCTGCGTGGCGTAGGCCGGACGTGCAGATTCGGGTTAGCTGCCGCTTGCGCGTTACGGCGGCCTTTCTGTGGAGGACTGTGTCAGCGGAGCGGGTCTTCACCTGGTGGGGTTGCCATGGTGTTGCGAAGGTGACAACTTGAGCTTCCGTTTCAGCTCTAGACAGCAGCCGGGACGGAGATGGACGGGGCCGCCGCAGGCCAGCGGGCATAAGCTCCGGACGGACAACTGGCGTCAGTATGACCGGGGCGTGGGGAACAAGCCGGACCCGGAAGCGTCCAGAACGCCGTTCGGGAAGCCGAGGCGGCGGCATCCGCGTGGGAACTCGGCCCACGCACGCGCGAAGGCGGCCGCGGCTCTGCGCACGCGCGAGGAGCGGCGCTACGCTTCTCTGTCGCGCCTCTCGAAGGTACCTTTGGGTCTCCATGGCGACCGGACGCGGTCGGACGCTGCGGCCGGGATGTTTGGGCCTCCAGGCGCTGCGCGGGTCCCTCCACGGCGGCGGCGCTACCTGGGGCGGCGCGGGGCCGGCCGCGGGGCGCTCCGGGCCCAGGTGACGCTCGGGCTCGCGGGCGGGTCCCCCACTCCCACACGCCGCTCTTCCTGTAATGCTTTCACTGGTCCCATTGTGTCTGGACGCGGGGAAGATCATCCCGGAAAGCCCGGGTACCTCAAGTTAGGACACCGTGGAGTTTCTTCCCAAGCGTTGCATTCGTGCACTCGTTGGTAGGTCCTGTGGGAAGCTCAGTCCTAGGCGGCTTCCAGTCTCTGGGAGCCGGCGGCGCCGACGCGGTGCACGTGTGGAGACCGGGGCAGACCTGCTTGCACGGGGCGCGAGGCTCTCAGGCACCCTCCTTGTATTTTAGCGAGCTTAGAATGAGAGTCACCTGTACCGTATTATGGCCTTGTAACTTGGAGTGACTTCATCCGTCAAAACTCCGTGCTGAGCAGGAGCGTCCGGCCGTCGGGTTGCTCTGGAGGCACACGCTCCTCGACGCCTTGCGCACCTCTCCCACCAGTTGTTTTCTAGACAGTCACATCTTGGTATGCACCGCTCTTCTAGTTTGCTGTGTTCCTATTGAGTGTGAGGGCCTGCAAGATGACTGTTCTGTCCTCAAGGTTAGTGTTGCGTTTCCCCTCAGTGCCTCTAAGCCAGTGCTCCTCTTTCACAGCGAGAGAAAGCAGTTTTAGGACACTGGAAAAGGGCTTCTCAGAAGAATCTTCATTCACCCAAAACTAACCCCAGGTAGATCGCCAGGTTGACAGATAATGCTAAGAATTTATTTTCTATATGTAGAAATGTATGTAGCCTCTATGTAGCCCTGGCTGACCTGGAACTCACTATGTAAACCCGCCTGGCCTTGAACTCAGAGAGGTCTGCCTGCCTTTGCCTGTTGAGTGCTGGGATTAAAGATGTGGGCCACCACACCCCGCGAGAATGGAAACATTCTTGAGGATTTTCATTTTATTTCTAAGGCTTTTTGACTTACAGATGCAACGGTCGTGTACATTTTCTAAGGAGCCAAATGTCTGTGTAGGCATGAAAACAACCTGTTATGGGTTATGTAAACTTAAGTTGTCCCGCTCCTTCCCCTATTCCAGGGCCTGCTCTGTGCCCTTCCTGGGTCCCCATTCTTCATTAACCTGGTTTCAGGAAGATGGCACTGTTTTTAGTGTCCTTATCATACTTCTTGACTGGGTTCTCTTAATGGTGGACAAATCGTTAGACTTGCCAAAGGAAGAGAAAGACTGGCCTTTGAAGAAACTTGAACTTCATTTCCTGTTCTCAAATTATCCATTCGATAGTGTTCTGTGTGGGAAAGCAGGATGCATTTCATATGAGACTATTTCTTTGTAAGTTGGGTGGACTTTCTGATTGATGTAAGGAAAGTACCTGTCATGATGGTGTGGGAACCTGCTCTAAACCTGTGAATTGGGCTTGTAGAAATTCTTATTGGTAAAGAAAAGTCAGCTGTTAAGAATATAATAATTATGCTTTAAGGAGGAATTAGCTGGTTGTGGTAGTGTATACTTTTAATCCCAGAGTCAAAGGCAGGCATCTGGATATCTGAGTTCAAGGCCAGCTTGCTCTAAAGAGTTCCAGGACAGCCAGGGCTACACTGGGGAACCCTGTCTCAAACAAACAAACAACAAGAAAGAAGGAGGAAGAGATTATTTTAATACTACGTTGTGGAAAATTGTTTCAATTAGGAATCACTAATTTAACACAAAATGTGAACATTTGTAAGCATTACGTACTGTAAGAAATAGAACTGAATGTGTATTAAGTTGAATTAATTTATACCTAGACTGATACGATTTATTTCATATTAACAAAATACAATTTAAAATGATTTTTATAAATGTTGAATTTATTCTATGCTATCAGGCAAAATTTACACTCAAACTGTATAAACTGCTAATTCCTATCCTGTCTGGACCTTTTTTGTGTGTGTACTTGAAAAATGCTTCTAAACTAAACATTCGTAGATTCAACATAGAGCTATTTGAAGACATGTGTTCAGTTCACTGTTTAGTGGAGTGGCTCATTTACAATGTGAAACCAGATTTAGGAAGAAATGGAGATGTGCTTTTCAGTCATGCCAAAATAGATATTTGAGTTGGTAAAAAGAGCCCCAAAAGTGTTGTGAGGAGATGAGACTTGGGGACATTCCCCTCTAGCTTGGAACCATAATATCTTTTAAATTATCTTATTAAATTATTCGGAGCCTTAGTTGTCTATTCTGTGAAATGAGAAATGTAGAAAAAAAGCCAGCAAAAAGTAGCCTTGCCATTTTAGAAAAGTGTTAAAAACATGTCCGTAAAGTACCCTTTGTTATAAATGTAGGGTGCAGTAAGTTTTAGAGCACTTAGTACATTTTCTTGTGTAGATTATGTCGTTAAGATCTATTCATAGAATTAAACTGATAAATCAGCTGTATATAGAAAATGTTTAGTCAAAGACAGGCATTTGCTCTTGGGTTAGGGAAATGCCTTTGGCACCTTTTTCTCTTCTAAATAGCTGGTGTCAGAAGGTAGATACCTGCCTAACTGTTTAGGGCAGCAGTTCTCAACCCCTGGGTCGCCTAAGGCCACTACATATCAGATATTTACAGTAGGAGTCATAACAGTAGTAAAAATCACAGTTATGAAGTAGCAATGAAAATAATTTTATGGTTGGGGGTCACCACAACATGAACTGCATTAAAAGGGTTGCAGCAATAAGAAGGTTGAAAAACACTGGTTTACGGGAAGCAAGCAGCTTGATTTTTGCAGATGCCATAACACACATTAAATCTACAGTTTTTGCCCTGTTCCATTTCACGAGATTGTTTGAGTGAGCTTCATAAATTCTCAGCAAGAAGTTAACCTTGAGGAACTGCCTTGTTCACACTAGTGTGTGTTTCTGTATTCTTTGAAAGCTGAGCATCTGTTACTGTACATCTCAATGACCTAGCCCTCAGATGTGGGCGAGGCCACAGGGGTCCTTTGTCCAATGCATAAAATTCACACAAAGATGTTGGGAAGAAACATTAATTATTTAAATAGGAGTCTTTGTAAGACTTAAATAGATAAAATATTAAGAGAACATAGAAAATGTATTGAGCCCTGCCTATGTACATGGCTACTACCAAACCTTGTTCTTATGATTTTTTTTTTTTTTTAAAATCCTGGAACTCACTCTAAAGACCAGGCTGGCCTTGAACTCACAGAGATCTGCCTGCCTCTGCCTCCCGAGTGCTGGGATTAAAGGTGTGTGCAACCACTGCCTGGTTTATGACTGTATGTTAACTTTGATATACTGGCTTTTCTTCTAGACATTTTCTTTGTGTACATGTGCCTACTATTTTTTTTATATTTTACAAAATTATATTTAATATATGGCCTGGTTTTTAGCAAGTTTTTGCCTTAATGCTGTGTATATTATGGGTGCTGAAGAGGAGTACTGAGTAAAACCCACATGGTGATAACAGGGAGGACAGGTTCAGTGTTCACTGGCTCATGTGACAGATAGGGAAAGAGCATGAAGGATCTGCTTCAGAGTGTGAGATAGTCTGGAGGAGTAGTGCTGTGTGAATTAGTGCTCAGAAGAAGTGAGTAGCAAGCACCTGGAAGGTAGCATGGCCCTGTTTGTGTTTCCAACACATTATGTGAAACTGCATTTCCACTGACCTCGTGAATACACTGAAACTTAACCAATCTCTATCCCCTGGCTGTTTCTACTGAGGTGGATATCCTTGAGTGAACTATCAGGGCACATTTTCTTGAGTTAAGGCTTGTTTCTAGAAATGGAATTTCTGGCTTTAAAAAAATGTGCTTTTTAAGGATCTCAGCCCATACTACCTGCCTTGGCTTTGTGTAAGGCATTTCCTATTTTGTCTGTCCTGGCTGAGCAGAAGTCCTTAGCATGTTTGGTTTTGCTAGATTGAAATTTATATGCCTTAGATAGGCCAAAGGTAATAATTTTTATTTTTGTAGCTTTACAGAGTTTATTTTTATTACTTTTATGGCAGGGTTGTGTGTGTGTGTGTGTGTGTGTGTGTGTGTGTATGGTTTTGTACAGGTGCTGTGCGTGCCAGGCTTAGGTTCTCCTGGAACTGAAGTGGCAGGCAGCTGAGCTGCGGTGTGGGTGCTAGGAACCAAACTCTAGTCCTGCAGGTGCAGCACCCACTCGTAAGCAAGCTGTCCCAGCAGCCAGCTAGCATTTCTTGATGAAAAAACATTCTTGGCAATACTGTAATGGTTTTAGTAAACTTACACTTGGCTAACCACTACAGAATCTTTATACATAAAAAGATCTGTATATGTTCATGAGAGAACTTACTCAGTTTTCACTCAATGCTTAGTGTATGTATGGAGCCTTAGACTTCCTGGACCAGGCCTTCACATAGCCATGGTATATGTAAGTCAATAGACTTTATAGGAATAACCACACATAATTTTAAATTGTTTTAGAATGTGTTCTTTATAAAAATTTGACAGTGTTGACTGGTGCCCGCCCTTCCCGATGGTTCTGTTGTTGGAAACTCTCCAGTTTGCAGTTCACTATTAGGCCAGCCCTTGGAAACTAGTATTATTTGGGCATCATTCTTTGCTTCTGATTACTGTGTAAGGGCCAGGTAAATGGGCTTGGAGTTTTTCTGCTTAGAAATCTTTGTTTAAACACAAATTTCAACAGAAGTTTAAGAGTTTTTAGAAGCATATGATAAAGTTAGGATTCTCTGATTAGAGGGGTTGGGGTGACATTCTCAGACTTTCAGATACATGCCTCATCTTGCCCTCTCCCCCTTCTTTCTGCTCTTCAGAGTACAGACTGAGACCGCTGGTCTGGCCTAACTCAGAGACTTTGTCTGGAGAGTCAGATGAGACAAATGCATACTGGACTTCATTCATGCAACCCAGAGTGCAAAGGCACGTGTTGGCAGCAGTTTTTACTGTGCATTGTTACCCTCCAGGCTCTGGGAGAGTTTGCTGTATCCAGCCTCTCGTGCCGAGCTACCAGGGTGCAGACCATAGGTAATATCTACGGGGAAGTTCTCCTGTGCCAGCCACTCAGCTTGTGGCTCTCCAGGGGAGAAGAGCTCATTCTGCTGCTGCTCACAAGCCCAGTGGGATGGGATGGTGCTTGTCCAGCAAGGAGATGGTGGTGGAGGGTTTGATGGAGGATATAATAGATCCATATCGTGGTGTGTCATCTTGGCAGATGGTAACAGGCTGCATTGCTGCCCAGTCAACCAAAGCCTTTGGTAAGGACCCCTTGTTGCTTGTGCTTTCCAATAGGATGTGCTTAGAGTTGAGAGTTGGCATCTTTTAAGGTCCAATTGGTATAGATTTTGTGTATCAGCTTCCAGAGGAAAAAGCTTTCTATTTTTGCTTCTAATCTAATCTTTTTTTGATGTTAACTCAAATACATCTTGGGAACCAGGCTGATCCTGAGGTTGGTTAAACATTGGTAAATGAAAAATGGCTAATATATATATTCTATATTGCACCTTAATAGCAAGCAGGGTGTGGGGTGTGTCAGTAGCTGATGTATGTTGTAAATTGCTCGAAGAAGTAGCTTCTAGACATTTCCAAGAAAAATAGTGTATTCAGTAGGAGTGCTCATGGGGGCTGCCTCCTAAAAAATGGGATCTGTGGACTGCGACTTCCTGGTGCCTCAGATCTCCTGTGGTTGGTCTGCTAGGGAGCATCACTTGTTTTGAAGATTGTTCCTAACACACGCTTCTTTTAGGACTTTTGAAAAAGTATGTCTGTCTACTTCATCAAATTTAAAAAGCTGTTAATTATGAAATGCATTATTTTTCACATCACTAAAAGACAGCCAGTTAAAATATTCAATATAAAATGTTAACAATGTGGGAAACCTTTGGATATAGGGGCTATATCCCAACATAGTCACAGTTGTCCTTTGAAGATCAATCAAGTTGTAGGTGGTGTTGACAGATCTAGCTCATTGATAGGAAGGTATTAATCTATGGATTTTACCTTCATTAGGTTTCTGTTATAGAAACTGGTAACTCAGCCTGTCTCTGATTTAATTGTCAGCATTACACAGCTGCCAGGGCCGGCCTGGCAAGTCGGACAGTACCTGGATGGAGAGTGGGACTGAAGGGTTTTATGAGGAGAGGGGAAAAGAGATGCGAGGGAAAAGAAGTAGGCCAGACACACACAGTATCATTGAGCTCAGATGGAATGGAGCTGAAATTTTATTTTTCCCTCCAATCTTATACCCCTTTCATCAGGGGGCTACGTGCAGCTACAGGGTTAGAACCAAGGTGTTAATTACAGGGTGAGACAATGCATAGGTAAAAACATCCTGAATGAGATAGGTATCAGAGCAGGACAACTTCCCTGCTGAGGCGGGATGTTTACCTAGGGGAGACAGCCTCTCTCCAGTGGAGTTAGATGCTTAGGACAATAGCTCCCCAGGTGAAGTTAAGGGTTTAGCCAGAGAAGAAGTATCCCTTCAGGGGCTTTGGCTTCCCTGTAAACAAGCCGCTCCCGGGCAGTCATTAATTATTCATGACTCAGTTTAGCTCAGAAGATCTCCGGATAGCCAGAGGCTCACAGCAGGGTCTAGGCCCAGAGTCTGAAGAGCTCACCACACACAGCCTATAGTCATCTGAGAAAGGAGTCTCAGGTGGGGATTGCCCAGATCTGATTGGTCTCTGTCTTGATAATTGGTGGAGGAGGGCCCAGCCCACTGTGAGCAGCACCCTTCTCTGGGCAGGTAGCTGGGCTTTAGAGGCTAGGTATGACCCTGGGGCTGAGCCACCAAGCAGCTTGGTCCATGGATCCTGCTTCTCAGGCTCCTGCCTAGGCTCTGCCCTCGTGGACAGACTATAACCTGCACAAGCCCTTTTCTCCTCTACATTGTTTTTGGTCAGAGGATTTTTATCGCAGCAACAAAATGAACTAGAACAGCGTTTATCATCTTCCCTTTGTTTCTCTTGCATACGTTTGGAGTGCATGTGACAGACTGACACGCTGTGATGAGAACAAGCACTGCACTGCCAAGTGCAGATCCAGGTCCGTTCACCTAAGCGCACTTGATTGCACCCTCCTTCCTTCCCCCCATTCTTTCCTCCTCCTCTTCCCTTCTCCCCTTTATTTGTTGTCTTTCAGAGATGACGTTTCACATTAAACAGCCTTGAGAGTTTTGTAGAGGGGAACATATAATTCACCACTTGGTAATTGTATGTAACTTGAATTTCTCTCTCTCACTTTCAGAAAGGGTTCCGGGGTTAAGTTTGCCGGGGGCTCATCTGCCTTGAGGCAGTATTGCAGACGTGGCCAGCATAACGTGAAGTCCTCCATCTCGTCTGTGTCCCTGGACAGGTGAGCCTGCTTCTTGTGGGTGGTAGGCTTTTGGCATGGGGTTTTTAGAGAAAATTATAGTGCAGCATATACCAACTTGCTATTTTGAGCTTTCTAAGAATAGGGTTGTGTAGGAAGAACGTACAGCACAGAGAGTTTGACATGAGTCACGGGCCTGTCACCATTATCCTGATTAGACTCGTTTCATGAAACGAAACTTCAAAAGTGACAAGTACATTGAATTTTCCTTTTATTAAATTGTTCTTCCTAATTACTCACTTCTCAGTAGATAAAGACCCACAGAAAGCCAAAAGAAGAAAAATTATGTTTCTTTTGAAGTTGTACGAGCCTGTGGGATTTCTTAGATCAGACTTTGGAACTCTTTGTTACTGTGACTGTTAGAACCCAATCCATAGACTCTTTAAAAAATCTGTGTGAACTGATGTTAAGATACCTGTTGATGTGTGTTATAATATCACTTATGGGATACGTGGGCACAGTTAGCATTCTGTGGAACCCTTCCCTGTTGGTTGATATTTTCATGGAGAGACATTTTACCCCAGGATTCAAAGCATGAAGGTCTTGTGTGTTGCAAAACTGGTTGACAACTGGACATTTAATACTATATCATAATTAATTCAGCCAATAGTACCTACTGTATTTTACATGTACATTTCAATGTAAAACAATTATTTTAGTATGTTTATATGCATAAAAGGCAAAAGAGGTATTTAATTAAGGGCACCCGTTACGTTTAAAACCTGTCACATAGTAATCTGGTGCTGTGCTTGATGCCAAGGATACATGGTGAGCCCTTACATGTATTTCTAGAAGCTGATGGCCTAGTGAGAGAAATTTTTTAAAAGTGAATAATTATAAATTGGGATGCATGCTGTCAAGAAATGCAGTGGATTCCATACTGCAGAATAATAAGATAGGGTGGTAAGGAAAGGCTTCTGTGGAGAGGTGACACTGAAGATGGAAAGTGAAAGCTGGGATTGAAGAGCTTAGAGAAGAGTGTGCCAGAGTGGGAACCCAGAGGTGCAAGGGCAGGCTCCCTGTAGGAGAGGCGCCTGGGAACCCAGAGGTACAAGGACAGGCTCCCTGTAGGAGAGGCGCCTGGGAACCCAGAGGTGCAAGGGCAGGCTCCCTGTAGGAGAGGCATCTGGGAACCCAGAGGTGCAAGGGCAGGCTCCCTGTAGGAGAGGCGCCTGGGAACCCAGTGTGGTAGGGAAGGCTCAGGCTGCCTGTGGGAGAGATGCCTGGGAAGGGAAGCCAATGTGGTAGGGAAGGCTCAGGCTCCCATGGTTGGGGCTGCTAGGTCCTGGGTGGGAGCTGGGCCTGTTGGAGAACATCTGACTTCTAAAATATCTTGTTTACAAGCTTTGTGTCTCGTTCTAGTAGGAGGAAGATAGACAGGTAACTTTGGGACATTTGGAAGTGTAACTGACATCATTCATATACAAAATAGATGCCATTATGAGGGATAAAACCATACATTAGGTGGGAAACCCAGACTGTTGGCCCAAGTGCCTGTGTGAATGGGGGAACCACTGCTTGGGATGTGAAAGAGTTCTGGAGAAGGGGAGGAGTGCAGAAGAGAGAGTGTTGATGACAAAGGGAGTTTACAGACATTCCGCAGGTCCAGATCTAGCTCTCCTGGAAGTGATGGGGTTTGGGGCATGAGCAAAGAAACTTCTGGGAATGTCCAGAGGGACTGGGACATGGAGAAGCAACCAAGGATCCAGGGCAGACCTGTGAGGGGGCACGAGAAGAGAGTCAGAAAGAGGAGCCAGCCACTTACTTTATGTATTCCATTTTATTATATCTATGTATTACAAGAAACAAGGGGAGGCGCGGACTTGGAAGCAATAAGCAGAGACATGTTTGTGGGTTTTCTGTTGTTGCTTTTCTTTCCTAGAAGTTGTGTGTGTGGCCAGTAGTATTGCAGATACTGTGTAACAGCTGGAGAGAGCTTGGGGAGCGGTGGGCTAGATCAACAGGTAAATGTTGAGATGACATAGTTTGGTCAGACTTCAGCGATTGATGTGCTGATGGACATGGAGTCCTGAATGGAAGACTGAAGGCCTTGAGGACATGGGGTTGGGGAATCCAGCACAGGCGGCATGATAGGCGATGATGTATGCAGGAGTACTGGATTGGATACATTGTATGAATAGGATAGACACTGTAGTTCAGTCCTGTGTCCCTTACTTTTCTGCTACTGTGATAAAACACCAGACCAAGGCAGTTTACAAAACAAAGAGTTTATTTTGTTTATGTTCCAGAAAGTTGGCAGAGAGGAAACTGGATGAAGGGCAAGGCCTCTCAAAGCCTGCCTCTGGTGACACACTTCTTCCAGGCAGGCCACAGCTCCTAAACCTTCCCAAATAGTGCTACCAGCAGGGGACCAAGTACTTAGATACCCAAGACTGTGGGATACATTTATTATCCAAACTACCAGAATCCCCATAGTATTGAGAAGGAGCACGTACAAGTCAGCTGAGTTTTTTAGGGAACACCCAGCTTAAAAAGCTTCTTGTTCCACATTTGTGGATGCCCTATCTCTCACTCATTCCTTCTGTCTCTTCATCAGAAAGTAACCCAGTGTGGGTGTAAATACTGCTTGTTCCATCTTGGAAGCCACTTATTAAATAGTAAACATGAGTGTGTTATGGGTCTTGTGTAGGAGCAACAGCGTGTCACATGTTCAGAGGACAGTATTTTACAGAGCTCTGCATCCTCTTGCTCATACGTTCTTTTTGTCCATCTTCCAGAATGTTCCCTGAGCCTTGGGAGGGGTGAGGTTGTTCACGTGGATGTCCCATTGACAACTGAGCACTCACAGTCACGTATTCAGAACACTCTGAACAGGAGAGGGTGGATCGAATCAGGATGTACACACATACACACACGTATATACATATACATATATATATGTGATATTATTAGAGAATACATTTTAAAAATTCATTTTCCTTAGCTATTTTAACTGTAAAGTAGAGGCTTCCTCCTTGTATTAAAAGTAGATAAAAAGGAAGAGGAACCCCTCCCCATGTTCAAGTCTGTATAGGAAGGTGAAACCTGTTCACTGACTCAGTTGAGTGGGATTTTCGTTCAGTTAAATTCTTAGGCTTATTCCATACCTTCCTGAATTGTCTCTGTGATCACCTCTAACATTGGTTACGTTATAGTTAGACTTTTATAAAACAATTAAGCTACGAAAGGCTGTGCAGCGTAGTCCTAATGGTGACTGTCTTAGTTACTTTTCTATGCTGTGATGAAACACTCTGACCAAAAGCGACGTGGGGAGGAAAGGTTGATTTGGCTTCCATATCTTAGATCACAGTCCATTGAGGGGAAGCCAAGGCAGGGACACAAACAGGGCAGGATCCTGGAGACAGGAGCTGATGCAGAGGCTGTGTAGGGGAGCTGTTCCTCATGACTTCCTCCGCCTGCTTTCTTGTAAAACCCAGAACGTCACAATGGGCTGGGCCCTCCCCATCAATCACTAATTAAGAAATGCCCTACAGGTATACCTACAGCCACATCTTATGGAGGCATTTTCTCAAGTGAGGTTCCCTCCTCTCAGGTGACTAGCTTGTGTCAAGTTGATATAAAACTAGTCAGCACAGTGACAAAAGCCTTTGTTTTCTGTTTGTTGTCTATAAGACCATTTCTAGTAGAAGACATCTAACTTACTGATTGTGAATATAAAAGATTATATAGGGATGTGGGTGGGAAGGATTTAACTAAGGTGAGGCTGCCGGCTGCTGTGTAGGCCCTGGGAAAGTCTTGCAGAAGCCATGAACAGTGGGCACGCTCTCACATGGCGTGTGTCATATGTAAGGAGTTGACTTTCTAGGTGGGCACACTCACATGGCGTGTGTCATATGTAAGGAGTTGACGTTCTAGGTGGGCACACTGTCACATGGCCTGTCATATGTAAGGAGTTGACGTTCTAGGTGGGCACACTCACATGGCGTGTGTCATATGTAAGGAGTTGACGTTCTAGGTGGGCACTCTCACATGGCGTGTGTCATTTGTAAGGAGTTGACTTCTCCAAGATGCACTTTATTATTTCTTAGTGTTTTCAGAATCTTAGGACTAATGTGTCCCTACAAAACATTTAATCACAAAAGCCTAACTATACATAAAATTATTGTAATCATTAAAATCACAAGTAGAGACTGGAAAGCCATTTTAAGCTGGCCTAAAACTTTCCTTTAGTCCCTTATCCCCACATTCTTCTCACCCTTGTACAAACCTCAAAGCTCTGTGTTGATTGGCCTTTCAGCCAGTTGCTGGTAGAGGCGCACGGAGGCCCTGCTGATTTACTAATGCTGCCCATAGGTTCTTTCATAATCTTGTGTGGTAGACGTCTGCAGTTACTGCAATACGAATCTCAAGAATATATCACAACATTCGTTCAGACATGAAGCCCTTCAGAAGACACTATGTCTTGAACCAGGGAAGAATAGTCAGTGTCCCTCTGTGAGGACATTTAGCAGGCTGGTAAACGAGAGACTGAGAATGCAGGTTAGGTGTGAACACAAGTTAATGTTTCTAATTGTGTCAGCATTACTCATGGTGAGAATGTGCTCCCTGTCTTGTAGTTTTCTGCATTTCATCAGAGGATAACACACGTTCATGAGAGAGGCACTGAAGTCCTGCCTGTTGACTCAGAGCATGTAAATGTGGTTGACATGCTGCAAAAGTCAGTTCTCAATGCCTTACGCTCCCTTAATTGACCTATGCAATTAGAACTGTAATAACCAGAAAATTACAATCAAGAAATCAATCGAGGATGAGAGAACAGTTTGCATATTAAATGGGATGAATATTTTTGTAGCCCTCTCTTTAGAGATGTGTAGCCAGTTGAATTCTGGGTAATTTGAAGATTCAATATTGATCAACTTGTTTAATTTTCTCTTTCCTTTCAGAATGCCTTCTGAAATCTTGCTGAATATATTTTCCTACTTGGATGCAGTGAGCTTGCTGTGTGCTGGATGTGTGAACAGACGCTTTTATCATTTGGCCAGTGACAAGTAAGGAGAATCCTTTGTCTGTCTGCTCTATGTGATGATAAAAGTCATGAAAATTAATAGGCATTTTAGTCATTTCCTAAAAATTAAGAGAATTAATTTTAATACTGTTTCAGACAATAATATGTCTAATGCCGTATATAGTCATGTATTTTCAAATATTTGCAGTTAGGAGTGAAAGATAAGGAACAATCTTTGCATATGCTGAAGATAAAGCCCATTGCTATTGGGGCTGTAGAATAAAACTGATCTGTGATCAGGGGTCCCAGGCTTCATAGACTCATCCATCCGTAGAGCCTTTCACCTGGTCCTGGGTTCCTGGGCATAGTGTACTCTTGCCGGGGTCAAGCAGCTCGGCAAGAAGGAAGTGGGAGGGGCCTGCTAAGCTGTCTTAGCTCGTCCTCCCAAATCTGCCGGTATACACTAGGTGATGTGCGAAGAGTGAGCGTGCAGGCCTTACCTTGGGAGTCAGGGAGGCCCTCAGCCAGGCTTCTAGGGCATCTATGAATAAAGAAAAGGCCCTGCTTCTGTTTTCCATTTGAGCTTGGCCTGCACCTAGAATCTCATCTCGTGTAGAGAGAGATGGAGTCCTCCTAATATCTATTGAGCATTTTGTGCCTCCTTCTTGGCTTTTCAGGGTTCTTTCTTACTATCAAAAGAGCATACACATACTGATTCTGTGTAAAAACATCAAGGTGAGGAGTGCAGGTTGGTTTGATTTGGAAGGTAAGGACAAGGAGAATGATATTGGACTGCGGGGTTAGATGTCCTGGAGCATGGTAGACAGGAAACATGGTGGTCCTCAGATGCTAGTCTATGACAGACTGTCACAACCAGCTGGGAAAATGTAAAACTGGATTCCTGATCTGCGTGTGTCAAGATTGTGTAGTGCTCTGGGATCCACACTTTTACGGTTTCTTCAGGTTGTACTAATGCATAATCAAGTTCTGAAATGACTGATTTAATGCCCCGTAAGTGAGGCACCCGTAGTAAGTCCCCTGCTCTCATTAGGCTGCCCTCCACTGTTCTCACACTCCAGAGGGAGCATGCACCTGCTCTAACTGGGAAGGGTGGTTCTTGTCTTCCAACTTGGAAAGGTGCAAGAAATTCTCATACGAGAGAATGTTTTATCTGTATCAACACATACTCACCAGTGAGGACACTGGTGGATTGCATTTTGACAGTAATTCTGAAGTGAATATAGATCACTTTTTGCATCATTAAAAATGTGTAGTGTTTGTGTATATGTGCATATTTGGATGCACCAGTTTAGGCCTTAATTATATCATCAATGGGGATAAACAGTAGCTACCTCATGTGTTAACTGGGAGACTCAATGAGTTAATGTATGTGAAAACTTTACTGTTGCTGTTATTTTTTAATGACTCACTTTTTCTCTTTTTGAAATTAATGCACGTCCATTGTTAAAAATGTAAAGCTAGGAAGCAAAATTAATGTATAATGTATTTACTTTTTATTTTTATATTTTGTATTTGTGTACAATGTTTATGTATGTACACATCCACAAATAAGACCAGATCCACCCTTTATATCCACTTGTGATTTTTCTACGAGTGAACTCCTACTCAGTTTTCTTGTAGAAAGAGAGTAGTTTGGATGAGCCTAAATAACATGGGATTCTCAATTTAAACCTGACCCTGGATATAGGCTTTTCGTTTCCGAATGTGTTTTTGGGAATACTGGATCTAAAACATTAAATTTAAGACTACAGCCCACTGTACACATGAACATATGTAACTTATTCATGGAATTGGCCTATTTAAGAATTAAGAATTATTATGCATTTCTAATTTAATATATTACTATTACAGGTACTTGACAGTACCTCCAAACTGATATATTTTATCCCTTCCAGTTTTATTTGGATCAGAATCTACTCGACTGCATTTTCATCAAAAAGATCACATTGGAAAGTGAATTCGGTAGAGGAAACGGCCTCGTCTGTGAGCTTACTGTCAGTTGAGGACAAAGAAGTTGGATACTGGAAGAAAGAATATATTTCAAAGCAGATCTCATCCGTGAAAGCAGCACTAGCCCACATTCTCAAACCTGTCAGCCCTTATACAGGTCTTCCTGTGAAAGTCAAAGAGGCCCTCAGGTGTGCAGGCTGGTCTCGAACACTTGCCTCAGTGGCTTCTGGACAGAACCACAGAATCTTCCAATTTCTAGTCAGATGTCCTCTCACAGCGTTTTATTTATACAGTGGACGCACAGGTTTTTTACTTAGTTTTAAGGCCTTGGGATTGAACCTAGGGCCTTATATATGCTGAGGAAATGGATACCCTGAGCTATACTCTAGATGAGCAGCTTAGATCAAGAGGGAGCTGTCTCTGATAGTTTTTTCTTGTGTGTGTTTTTGTGTCTATAAAATATACAATATTTTGATATTGCCTTACGTTTTTATAAACAGCAGACACAGCCCCATGATATTGAGTAGAGCCAGTGTGTTGAAGGTTCCTTTCCATTGTCTGTGAACTCCCAGTGGTGGAGCATCATAGATTTCAGGGAGTGTTTGCTGGAGGGAGAAAAGGCCTCAGAAGATGCTGTGGGTGAGATGGAAAGGTGTCAGGTGTGTGCTGAGGATCAACTTTTGTCTTTTAGGAAGGAGGTATTATGGAAACTATAAGTGAAGTTGCTGTGTGCGCGCATGGGTGTATTCCTGTGTGTGTCTTGAGTTATTTCTTTGAAAGCATCTTCAGCTTTCTTTTCTCTCTCTAGAATATCTGGCTTAGGTTGGGCAATTATATTAAGAGAAAAAAGTGGAAAAGAACACATTGTGCAGCATGTTGATCTTTCCTTAAACGATACGTCTGTCACTGTTATGTGGCATGGCAAAAACTGGCCGCGTTTAGCCACGTTGTCCTCCCTGGATGTGTGCGGTGTGACACCGGTTTTTATGGAGCGGTATAAAACCCCAGACCCAAATGGGTGAGTACTAATTAGCAGCACTTGGTAAGGACTCCTGGATCTTGAATGTTAATTGGAATTTCTTTGTAATTCAAAAATACCAATATTGTGTTTTAATTTGATTGTATCCTAAAGACCTTTCTGTCATTCTGCAGTGCTATGGAACACAAGTTACTGTGTTTGTTACACTTAGGTCTAAATTTAAATGTCTCTTATAATAGTAAAAATGATATTCTAGTTTTAAAAGTTTGTTAGATGATTGGTGGCTTTTCTATGTTTTTACTTTTAACTATTTTAACAAATGATATAAAATTAGTATATTCTTCAGTAATTGATATACTAATTTTAGTTTAAATACCTCATCAATGCAATCATCATTTATTTGTGTGGTTGTCTCTTGAACTGACTAGATATATGTCCATGCAGCTGACGCTCTGCCTCCTCTTCACACCTGTAAAGTGGGGATGTGGTGCTGATGGCTGTTAGGGTGAAGATCAGAAGAGGCAATTGCAAATCTATAGGTCAGACGAGGGTTCACCACTGACACTCATCCTCCACACACACTAAAAGGCTCACTTCTGCCCTTCTCAGCAAACCTCACATTCCTCAGTGAGGATTGTCATCTAAAAGCTGGACTGTGGCAGGTGTAGACCCTATGTCCCAAGTAGGCTAATGGTTTTTATGTCAGATCTGCCGTCCTGTGAGGGAGTTGTCTGCCTTCTCTATAATTGTTTGTTTGGCTGTCTGTCCCACCCTCCCGTGTCTCAGTGGTTTTGGCATTGCAGCAGCATTTTCTGCACTAATTTTCTGACTGTCTTGCTTACTACAGTTCTCATGGGTCCCAGTCAGTGGTATTTCATGGTTTCCCTGGGTGGGGCTGCTTCTGGCTGCTCAGAGGCTGTTTAGTGATCGGACTCAGAGCGCTCTCTATTAGTTCTCATGCTTGGTCTGCTCTGAAAACATTATCAGTGAGAACACATACGGATTATTTTCCTCGATTAGATTACTAGATATATTTTGATAGCACAGTTACTTTTTTAAGTGATATTTTTATTTGGACAAATCTGACATTACATGGAATGATGAATTCCAAGTTTTCTAATATTGTAGGTAAGTTGTATACATTATGAAATTGTGTTTGAAGTAGGAATCACAAAATGCACTGTTTTGACAGGATGGTATGGTACTTGGTATATCACAGACTGTTGTTTAGGTACTGGTACAAATTAGTCAACATAATTAAAAAGATCTTGAAAGACTATGTTTGGGTTAAAGATCATGTGTTATTTTGAGTTGTAGAGCTCACTTAAAAGTGTGTTCCTAAAAATTGTCACCAAGATCAGGAATCCTAGATACTACATGGTATCGAATGCTGGCATTCATTGGGAGAAGTTCATCTAATGTAATTTATTTGTTTAAACTCTGTGGACCACCCTTTGATGGCAGTGGTAAGCAGAGCTGAAAATGTGCATCAGGGATTGTTTTGATGGGCATTTCCCTGTAGCCTGTGGGCCAGCCCTTTTATCAACGGGGAGAACAGGCCGGAAGAGGCTTTGTACCCTTTACTTAAGCGAAGTGTTAGCATGGTGTTATCTGCAAACCTCTCTGCATGGACTCTCAACTTTTTGTTCTCAGTTCGTGTCTCCCCACCCTTACCCCCTCAAGTTTGTGAGAATGATTATATAATGTCAGCCTCAGTGGCCATGGTGTGGCTTGTAAAGAAAGCTAAGGCAAATGAGGACTCAGTTTATCCCCAGAGTCTGTTTAATTTTTCCATAGTGTTTCCTAGGAAGAGGTTTTCTACCATCCCCACTTACCCAGGCACCTCTTTCTGTCTTAACCTTCAACATGGAGGTGGCTGCCAGGTATTGAGCATCTGTTAGATGCCCATGGTGCTTTCATGGTGTTCTTTTAATTTTCTAGCCTTCCCTCTGAGCAGGGTAGTGTTTACATGTTGGGACCCAGTCTATGATGGCTGTAAAGTCACTATCAGTTGAAGCTCAGGACTCCCCTTGGGTTTTCGTGAATTTGTGCTTTTGTCACTGGCCCTACGTTCATCATCCTCCAGGCATGTTCTGCATGTGCTGAGTCTGTGTTTAATTAATGTATCACAGATCTGCTCGCCAACCAGCTCTGCCACTTTGTTATTGTGCTCAGCTTAAAGATTCCTTGTGGACATACTGCTGAGAGTCACATGAGCACTGCAGTTTGAGTCTGTGGCCTTACAGCCACCCTCTGCTTTGGAACAGTGCCAAGGGTGACCCCTGCTGTGTTTGCATCTGCTTACTCATCACCTGGAAGTAAATTCTACATGCGGGGCCCCCAGGACCTTAGGGACATTGGCCTAATGCTCTGTGCTGTTGATTGACCATTGAGCTCTCATCTCCTTCCTGAGTTCCTGAGAGCGATAGATGCTGTGGTCTGCCACAGTTGAACATGGACAGCTCCTCTGGGTGCCATGAAGTCTTCTGTGGAGCTTAGTGAAGTCTCCTACACAACTGAGTGTTTATTCTTGGCGCTAAGACTGTGGCTTTTTCATGAAAACACTCATGATTTTGGCTTAAATTTATTTTCTATTATTTCAGTTTTCTCTGTCTCTCAGCTTTACCTTATAAAAACTTTGGAAAGAAAGGCACATCTGCTCTCAGAGGAAGAGCCAGAGGGAGGGAAGAGAAACGTAGTGGGGTAAGAGACTTGGAGTATTTGCCCCTCAGTTGAACAAGGCTCTGTGATTATACCACCTGATTTGAGCATGTTGGTGTGTAAATTGCCCTTCAGAAGCATTTTTAGTTACACTAACGAGCCTTTACAAAAGACGTACGGAAAGTTCACATTTCTCTCTTCTTCTCTCTTTGCATGGTGTTCAAAGACCACAATGGCTGTCTTTAATTGCAAAGTATGATCTGAGTCTCTTAAGCAAGTCTACCATGGTTGGCTGCGACAGACTTGTTCGGATCTTCTGTCTGAATCCTGGTCTCCTGGTGGGGCTATGGCAGGTAAGGTGGAGTCCATGTGTGTTTTCTGTGCGTTCACTGTTTGGGAGATTGACTGAAGACTGCTGGAGGTCAGTAGGCCTCTCTGGCTTGTGACTTTCTAGTCCACCGAGTCACTCTGCTGTCCTCTGATAGGAGGCACCTCCTCTCCTTCCTGTTTCTACAACATGGTGTTTCTTTAACATCAGGGACTTCCCCTCCTCCCCTCCCAGTCAGTCAGGCCATGTTCCATTGTTCGTTTCAAATCTCTCTTTGCCAAAGATTTTGCTAGCACATGCCCGGCAACATGGAGGTCTCTGAGGATCTTTCTGGCTTGTGGCATGGTGTAGACCTCTGGGGCTAAAGAGCAAGTTGAAGTTGCTAAAGGTTGCCTCGTCCTCCCCAGGTGGGCTAGAGCTCCTTCTCTTCTAGCCCTGGAGGGACTGTAGATATTCACAGAAGCAAAAGGAAAATAAACTTGGCAAGCTTTTTGTCTGCCCTGTGGCGAATTAGGCACCTTCCTCTGTCTTTGCAAAGACCATGAGGCCAGGTGCCCGCCCTGCCCCCATGCTAATCAGACTTCCCCACTCGGAGTACCGGGACCCTGCCTTCTCTGGGGAAAGATATTTAAACAGGGAAAAGCCGGCCAATAAACGAGTTTGAGTTTGTGGTCCATCAGATTCGGCTCCGGAGACTTCCTTTGCGTCTCATCCCCTATTCTCAGGCTGCAGGTGGTCAGCATCCGCAAGAAATCAACTGAGACCCACACCTCGGGTCCCAGAGTGCTTCCCTGCTGCTCAAACCCGGGCTCTTAAACTCCTGGCCAAAGAGCAAGGCCTGGGCCTGCGTGCGCAGGAGACTTAGCCTCTGCAGCAGATTGGATCAGTGGTTCTCTCGTGGGACTTGGGGAGAAACCAACAGCGCGAGACTTACTCTGTCCTTCAGAGTCAGGTGTCTCAGAAGTTGCCCTATCCACCTGTGTGTCTCTGTTTCTCCAGGCCAGACTGAGGTCTGATCCTTCTGGATCTCTCTTTTAAATTAAATTAAAATGGAATTATATCACTTGCCCCCTTCTTCCCAACCCCTCACAGGTCCCTTCCTTCCATCCCCTTCTACTTCCTCTTACTTTCAAATGACAGCCTCTTTTATTATTATTGTCACATGCACATCTGTATGTATGTACAAATCTATAAATATAACCCGCTGAGTTCATTTTTGTTGTTTGTGTGGTTTAGGGCTTTAGTATTGGATAATCAACTAGGGCCCTCAACCCTGGGAAAGCTATATTTCTCTGTCTTTCAGCACTTACAGTTGCCTGTAGCTCTTTGTCTAAGTGTGGGACCCTGTGACAGTCAATCTCCCTCTTCATGTTGCATGTCTGTTGGTCGTGCCACTGTTTGGGTCTTGTTTATGTAGCCATTTACAAGACAGACTGTTTGACAGCAAACTTACTGGTGTTCTGGCTCTTACGGTCTTTATGCCCCTCTTCTGCCATGCTCCCCACGCCACAGATGCAGAAGCTGTGGTATAGATGTTCCCATCGAGGCGGGCTCCCCACCACACACTGATCTCGGCATTGGGGCCAGGTGTGGTTTTCTCTGATGGACTCCATTTACTGTAAAGAGAAGCTTCTGTGGTAGCTGTGCTTATTTGTGGTTGCAGGATAAGATTTAGAATATAGTGATGAATTATGCTGGTCTAGCAAGGTGACATTAGGAGATTCTTTTCTGAGGTTAATGACCTCTGCATTTGACAAACCAAGCAATTATTTGCAAAAGAAATATTGTTCTGGTTTGATCTCTGCTGTGGTAAATACCACGACCAAAAGCAACTTGGTGAGGAAAGGGTTTATTTCATCTTTCCCTTCCAGGTCACAAGTCCATCTCTGAGGGAAGTCAGGGCAGGAAGTCAAGTCAGGTACTAGGTGGCAGGACCTCTGGAGGAAGGCTGCTTGCTTGCTCTCTAGCCTCTGCTCAGCTAGCTATCCTAGACAGTCCAGACCATGCCTAGGGATGCTTGGCCCTCCAGTATCAATTAGCAATTAAGAAAACACCCCACAGTCAGGATCACAGACTAGTCAGATCCAGGCACTTCCTCTCAGTTGGGACTCTTGAATAATTTTCGGATGTATCAGGTTGATAGCTAAAGCCAAAAGCATCTCTGTCTCTGTCTATTTCTCTCTCTCTCTCACACACACACAGGCACACTACATACACTACATATGTCTGTATCATGTATATCTATATGTATACACACGTATATGTGTATATGCATATTATGTATTATGTATACTTACAAATGACATGGCAGTCATTGTATAGAATAGAGCATTTTGCTGTTTCACCAGTGGTAAGACATTAATTCTTTTGGGACTGTATGTGCTACATAATTGGGTGAATCATGGTTCCATTCTCAGAACTATATGCAAGTCTTATGGTAATATTAGCAATAATAATGAATGCATTTTCAAGATGATAAGCTGTCATTTTTCACAGTGAACTTGTGAAAAATTAAAATACTTTTATTGAAAACTATGTTCTTTTAAATTAATTTTTCAGAAAGAGGACGAACTGGCTTTTGTCATGGCAAATCTTCATTTCCATCACCTTGTGGAGAGGAGCACACTAGGCTCAGCCACTCTGTATGTATCTGTGTGTGGGTGGATTGACTCTTTGTATGGTCAGGATAGCGAGTCAGAATCATTTCCATCTAATGTCTTTACAATAGTTATAAGAAAGTATTCTGTAGCCAGTAGACACAGGACAACAGACATGACCACTTAGCTCTTGCAACAACAGTTCATTACTTATGAATATGTATTTGCTTGATTTATTCTAGTTTCAGGACTTTATACCTGGTAGAATATTATTTATAGAGGCCGGAGTGCTTTGTTTTGATAGTATGGCGCCATGCTCCCTCAAGTTCTCATACTTAATGTGAGGTTTTGAACTTTGAAAATGTGCAGACCTTTGATCCTCTGGTCGACTCTGCTGTTCCTGTTAGTGTCTTCTAATCTATTAGCGTGCTCTTAGGTGGGGAGCAGCAGCTTTCCTGTTTTGTGTCTCCCTGCAGCTTTCCCCTTGGTCCTTCATTTTTTTAATGTCTGAGAAGTTCCTGGATGCTTTTAAGTATGTTACCTTCTATGGTGAGGCTCTTCTTACTGAAACAATTGATTTTAGCTGAGTCTTTGCCTTAGTCCCTGGCCTCTCATCTGTCCTGGTACCCCTCCTCCTGGGCACCTCTGTCTTTGGCCACTGAGAACACTTGAGGGCAGAGTGGCCTTTGTAGAATGTCTGTCCCAAGGTAGATCGCAGTCACAGTCGCTGTCTGGAACTCTTATCTGTGCTGAATTTATAGAAGCTGGTGAGAACAACACAGGGCAGTTCTTTTGAGCTCATGGTATGAAGATTATTGGTTCCCTGTAGTGTGTTACTGGTGGGAGGTAGAGCTTCGAATAGGTACTAATTTTTAGAAGTATTTTATCTGTGATGTTGACAGAGTTGTGTGTGTTTTGCTTTGCTTTTTAGCCCCTACATGCTGCCGCCTCATAGTCCCTTTGTGGACGACAGCCCCGAGTATGGACTGCAAGGCTACCAGCTCCACATTGACATGCATGGTGGTGGACTTTTCTACCTGTGCAGTACATTTCGCAATCTCTTCTCCAGGAAAGGTGAACTTAAGTTAACTTTGTTTCTTTCTGAAATTGATGGGTTGTATAGAAAAACTCTTTGTGTCTAAATTAAGAATGATCCTTCTAGTTGGTCAGTTTATAATCTGTCAGCCCAGCTGTGTTCCCTGGCCCTTCTCTTTGCAGAAGACTAGTGAAGCACTGCAGCCAGACAGTCTCTCTCGAACCTCTAGAGGGAGGCTGTATTTCCTTACTGCTCTTCTTTCTTCCAACCATTCCCTTCTTTATCCAGGAATTTGACAAATGTGGTCACAGCCTTACAGAGGGAAACTAAAGAGAAACCAGTTTTCCTCATTTCTTGTACTGCCTCAGCGCAAACTCAGAATGCATGCCCGGCTCTGACCCATCTGCTTCTTTCCCTTTGGGATTGTTTTTTCATCAGTTCTTGACCTTGAAGTCTGGGGTAGATCTGCTTGGGTTCAAGGTTAACATTTTTGGTGAGTATGTTTTATAAGGAAAAAGCAACTTCATTCTGCATCATATTTCAAGGCGTGCTGTGCCAGGCTGTCCTATCGGTAATGCTGGGTTTCAGCATTTGGTTAAGGGGATCATTGTATTTCTCTCTGTGAGGGCACCTTTTTCAAACATGATTGTTCACAGTGCTCTTCCACCTGATGGACTTGATAGCTGCTAATAGTTCTCATCCACGTCAGAAGTTTTTTGTTTGAGTTTTGAAAATGTTGCTCTTAAAGAGTATGGCATTATTTTTAGATTTGTTGGCTGAGCTTTTTGTAAAGCATGTTCTCTCATCACTTGGAATATAAAAGCAGGTAAACACTCAGTTCTCTCTCTCCCTCTCAACCACCGTTGTCAGTTAAGAACATGAACCCTTTATGGTAGAGATTATTTAAGATCTTTTTTTCTTTTTCATGTTTAGTGTCATATTGGGCTTTTCAGTTTTTATTTACTTGATGACTTATAGTTAGCTATAGACAGTACGCCCTGGAAGCTAAAATTGTCACCAGGAGTCTGTCACGCTAGTGCTCTGCCCTGTTTTCACCTGCAAGCCACCCTTGCCTCGTGTTCAGGGACATTTCTGGTGCTTGTTGGCATTTATTTTTTATTAGTTAAATTTGCTCTTTCAGTTTCATACATTCTGCCATTTGCCAGAATGTATTCTGACTGTATTCTGACTGCTTTCCCCTCCCCCTCTGTATACCTCTGATCCTTGTCATTCACCTCTTTTCTTCAAGTTTATTTCCTACCTTCATGTCTTCTTCAACTAGCTCTTCAAGCCTGCTTCTCAACTGACTGTTTAACTGACTCTTCTTACTGACCCTTCAACTGATTCACTCTGTCTGACTCTTCAACTGACCCTGTTAACTGACTGACTCTAACATCTATGTGACTCTGTTTTACTGAGCCGAGAGCCCGCCTTTTCTCATGAGAGTTGGGCATGTCCTTACTCTGCTAACTCTTCTCTGATTAGTTACTTTGTCTGCCATTCACTGTGACATATCTCATACGTCACACTGACTTGTGAGTTCTGCTTCCTGTGTCTGCTTCCACTGTTGTTTCTGTGGATTAAGGGCTTGAGTTCTGGGATTAAAGGTGTGTCTACATTCCATCCAGAGCACACAGGGCTGTTCCTCTGTTAGGGGCAGACAGAAGGAGATCCCCGAGAAATCACCAGGACTCGAGATCGATGCAAAAGCAGGAGGTTTATTTTCACGCATTGGGGTCTGCTCCCACAGATTCCTCAAGCAAGGCAGGTGGGAGTGACCATCAGCACACTCCAAGCATGGTTTATATATGCTTTTCAAAGGCAGAGCCCAGCAACAGAGCACCAGGCGCATTCTATTGGCTACACAGTCATGTGGGTACGGACCCTCAAACTGATTGGTGCTGGCACACAGCAAGGTTGCGGGCTCCTAGAAAATGCAAGCTCAGGGTCTCAGTCAATGCGGGTGGGGGGAAAACTCCCAGCCCAAGGCCATCAGTCAGCAGTCCATATCTTGTTTGTCCCAGAAACTATCTTTCTTATTCAAGTTCTGGAAACTGTTCTGAGTCACCTTGCCCCTCACTTGGGCCTACACAGTTTTGGTGCTCTTAGAAGTGTAACTGAAGTTTGGCTGCTTTGGTCTTGTCTTTACACCTCCATAGTGCTCTACTGTCTTCACTTCCTTAAGGCTCTCCTGCCCTCCACCCCCTTTTCCCTGTGTGGTTTTCTATTCTAAGTTAAACACACAAAGCTGAACAGTTGGAGCAAAAACCTGCAGGCAGAACATGTAGCATTTGTCTTTCTGGCGTGTGTCACCTCACTCAGTATTATTTCCAGGCCCATCCATTTACTTGCAAATTTTATAAATTCATTTGCAGCTGAGTAGAACTCTGTTGGGTATATGTACCACATTCTTACTATTAATCGTCAGCTAGTTGATGGACATCTAGGCTGATTGCTTTTTCTAGGTATTGTGAACAGAACAGTAATGAAAATAGAAGTCCGAGTGTCTCTGTAGTAGAGTATTGTCCTTTGGGTTATGCCCAGGAGTGGTATAGCTCCGTCATATGGTAGGTCTTACCTTTACCTTTCTTGAGAAGCCTCCGGACGGACTTCCGAAGTGGCGGTACTGTTTCCGTCCCACCAGCACTGTCTAAGAAGGCCCCTCTTCTCCTGCCACCATTTGTTGCAATGCACATTCTTGATGACAGGATCTTAATGTGGTTTTGAGCCTTATTTCTTGGTGACTAAAGATGCTGACTACTTTTTAAAGCTGTTTACTAGCCATTTGTGTTTCCTCTTTTGAGAACTCTTTCCGTAGCCTATTTTTAAATTGAAGTGTTTGTTTTCTTGATGGCTGGTTTTTTGAATTCGATGTGTTTTCTAGATACTATCCTTCGTCTCATGTGTGACTGGCAGAGATATCATCCTAGTGTGTTCCCTCTTCAGTTGATTGGCAGTTTCCATTTCTGTACAGAAGCTGATTGTAGGAGATCCCGTTTTCAGTTGTTGGTCTTATTTCCTATGTTGCTGGTCCTGTTCAGACACTCGTTACCCATGTCTGTATGCTGAGCCTGCTGACTACTTTTTCCACAAGCAGTTTCAGGATGTCTGGACTTTAGTTGAGTCCTCATCCATACGGAGTTGAATTTTATGCAGGACGAGAGCTAAGAGTCCCGTTTCATTCTTTTACATGTTGATATCCACTTTGACCAACCATTTGTTGAAGATTATTTTTCTCTCTAATGAGTATTTTTGACATCATTATCAGAAGTCAGGTGTCTGTAGCTGCAGTGACGTGCATCTGGTCCCTCTCTGTTCATTGGCCGTACACCTGGTATGTGCACTTTAGTTGCTGAGGCTCCGTGAACAACTTGAGATCAGGTGCAGTGGTAACCCCCAAGTACCCTTGTTGTTTAGGATTGCTTGGGCTGCCACCCATAGGTCTTTTCTGCTCTCACATAAGTGTTAAAATTTTTTTGTGTCTTTAAAAGTCCAAGTTGTCTTTAAAATCCCATCGTGGGCTACTGTAAAATAATAATAGTAGTGATAATGATAATAATAGTAATAATAATAATAAGAATAAGGTGATATACTTTCTTACTCCAAGAAGGAAGGAAGAGCCAGGGAACAAATCAAATCGAAGCAAAATCAGCTTCTACATGTAAAAGTGTAGTGCTTGATGTCTGTGACCCGTGTCTGACCATCTGGGCTCCAGAGAGATTGCGCAGCTTCACCTCTCGGGGCTGAAATCCATAGCTCACGTAACTCGTCTCACAGGTTCAGGACAGCCATACTCCACAGCACTGCTGTCCTTGGCTGTCACCACACAGTACTGGTATTTCCAGTATGCTGGGGTCTTACTGCACCTGAGGCTGCATCTCATCATGGCCTCTCCGAGCCTCTCTTCAGGCGGCTCCAGCCCTGCATACATTGTAAGCCTCAGCTCATCAGTATCAGTTGTCCCTCTAAAATAGTTTATTTCAGTGATGCTGGTCTTTGTCACAGATGCTTCCGTCCCTCTGACCACAGATACAGACTCTTAATTCAAAATATCACACCAGTGGTCCTGATAGAGATTTGCTCTCCAGGCCTCAATGCCTTCATGCCCCTTCTACATCAGTCATCATCAGTCAGGAGAACGCCCCCAGGCTTCCCAAAGGGCAGTCTCATGAGGACACGTTCTGAATTGAGGTTCCCATTCCTCATGTTAAGTTGACAAAAACAGCCCCATGCCCCCAAAAATAACAACAACAAAAAACCCAAAACAACAAAAACAATAAAATTAACCCACACAAATGGCTATTGTGAATGGTATTTTGTCTCCGGTTTGTTGTGTTAGTTTTGTTATCTACCACCTTGCTGTGTTCATCAGCTCTAAGCGCTCTTGTTTCTTCTTGTTCTGTTACTGTGGCTAATACTTTGAGCACGGTATGGAATAGTGGATAGGAGTAGGGAGAGTGGACATCTGTCTTATCATTTAGCATAATCTTGGGGACTGGTTTATTGTGCGTAGCCTTTTCTGTGTTGATGTGTTCTGTGTCCATTCATAGCGCCCTTGTGACTTTTATCATGAGAGGCTGTTTGATTTATCAAAGGGCTTTTTGTATTTACTGGGATGATCATGGTCATGTGATCTGTGTTTTGAGTCCATTTTGGTAATCTCCTGGGTGTGGACTTGGCTCTAAGCCTCTGCCTTGGGCAGCTGTTTTCAGGCACAGGCAGTCCGAGTCATGTGTCTGCTCCAGAGCAACTGCTCATTTTGCAGAATTGGAAAATTCTGCCTTTACTGAGCCCCCGTTGGTATCTGTGTACTTGAGCATTTGCTGTATTCTGTCACATGAAGCTCTGTAGATAAGAATCTCATGATTGCAACCCAGGTATCCACCTGTCCCCTAATCCACACTTGGGAGCACATATCTCTGCTCTTACTGTCCAGGTGTCAACCCTCAGGGTGCTTCCTGTCCCTCCCAACATCCTCTTCTCCTCACTGCCAGCATTCAGCCCGTCCAGGCTTGCTGTGGTGAGAACCTGACCTTGATGCTGAGTTGTTGAGACTGGTGGCTTGGATGAGAAGTTGAGTGGTCTCTGCTGCTGCTCCCCAGAGTTCTTCTTCCATGTGAACCTTGTGACTATTACCGTGGTCTGTGGGGTCCAAACTCTGCCTTCCCTGCCCAACCCAGTATTGCCACTGTTCCTCTCTGGGTCATCCCCTCCCTGTCTCTCCCTCCCCTGACTCCATCCTGCTCTAGCAGTGCCAGCTTCCTTGGCTGTACTTCCTGTGGCCTTCGGCCTGCCCTCAACCTGCAGTGTTTCAGATCTCTACAGTCATCTGGAGCTGACTCAGCCAGCTGTGCAAGAGCCAGCCTCTTGCCATGCCTGGAGTCTCAGGCCCTCTCCACAGCTCCCTATGTTGTGTTACTCATTTTACCAGTTAAGTATATTTTAAAAGATCTCCTTGATGCTGCTTTTCATTTTGTTCCTGGCTGTCTCCCATCAGTATGAGTGCTGGCATTCAATAGGTATGCATGTCTGTATTCTGCAGAGCGATTCATAATTCCTTTTCCTTCTTGTGTTGTCCTTCTCTCCTTCTGTATATGTGTTTATATACATACACATATGTGTATGTAGAATTAGTCTGGTTACTGCTGACTGGGACTTGGTCTGGTAGGTACTAGGGCTGTCTGAGGGAATACCCTGAGTTGCAGAGAAGAGGGCTCCCACCTTCCCTCATTCTAAACAGATACAGCATGATAGTTAGCTTTCTCATTCATGCATTGGCTGTATTTGAGATACACCCTAATTATGCTGGAGTTGCTACTGATCAGATACACTAGGCGATGTACTCAGTGAGCTGCTGCTGCAATTCTGTCTTCAGTAAATATTGTGAATTATTGTGTGTATTCCTGTGTTACTGTAAAATCTGCAGCTAATAGCTAGTCATCTCTCTGATTCCATAAGGCTGCCATAAGGTGAAGTTCCCTACTGCATTTGGGCCCACCCCATTCCAGAGCAGACATCTGCTACATAACCATTGGTGTATGTTTGCATTTTAATAGTATGAATTTTGGGCTGCTCTCTCTCTGCATGTGTCTCTCTGTGTGATAGGGCATGAGAGAGGGGAGTCTTGTGTGTGTATCTGTCTGTCTTTCCAGAGTAGTTAGTTTCCTCTGTGGTCAGAGTAGGGACTCCTGTTTTGATGTGCTGCAGTAACTCAGTCCAGCTCCATATGAGGTTAAGCCCTGTCAGTAATAATGTGGGCATTACAACATGCGACAGTTGAAGCTAATGAAGGGAATGTGGAATTAAATAATTGTCTTTTGTGTGTGTGCTTAAAAGGCTTCACTGCCAGAGGACTTTCCTGTATACTAATTCAAATGCGATTCCTTCCTCCTTGCATGATTCCACCAGGAGTCAGCAGAGGGAGCTGCTGTCATCAGAGTGTGTAACAATTCTAAAAGTACAAATGAATTGTCCTTTACAGGTTTTGAGAGATTCTTGGTGCCTTGTGGTATATGCAGTCAGTTTCAGCTATGTCATTGCAGTTTCGGATGACAGACCTTTATCCTTATTTTTAAAAAACACTTTGTCCCCACCAAGGGTGAAATGTTTTGTCATCATGTTCCTAGAATTAGGCTGCCCTATTCTTGTTCGTCCTTAGTGAGACAGTCCCAGTGGAACAGCATGGGGTCAAAGGGTCAAGGCCAACTCGTTCTGTTTGGTCTTTCATTAACAAATAGTGACAATTTAAGGATGAACAGGAATAGGCAAGATTCCTGCTTAAGAGGTAAGGCACAGAACACACACACTGATAGAGTAGCACTAGGAGTTGCCATAGGACTCTGAGCAGAGGTACTTGAAGATTTTTGTGGGGGATCAAGGGTGAAACATGCGATAATTAGCCTTGCTTGGTTCAGTAACTAGATTACTGTAGCAGGGGAAGGATAAACTTCATAGGACATAACTCTCACTGAGCTTGGCCGTTCTGTATGGCCATTTCCAGCATTCTATCTGAGTAGCGATCAATGTGTCATTGCAATCATTTGCAATTGTTTATTTAAAAATCTTAGTGGGAATTGTGAAATGTGCAGAGTTGATCTGAAATATATTCAGAGGGGTTAAGCTATAGTGGAGTGGTAGCACTTGCCTGGTAAAGATGCTGGGCTCTATTTCTAGCAGCACAGATGGGCAGTTAGGTCAGTGGTAGGCAGGTAGGTGGATAGATGAGGAAGTTCTGGAAGTATGCATAGAGGAATGGCTGCAAAACTTGGGTTTGAAAAGTTTAATGATGAGCTATTAGAATCTTCTCTGAACATGATGTGGGCCCAGACTTCAGGCAGCAGTAAGATAATAATCAGGGAGCTAGGAGAGAATGTAAGAAATTTAGGCTGCATGACATTTGAGCCTCTGTGTGGCCCTTGCTGCTGCTGTTCTGTATGGAGTTAGTTGTTCCTGCAAACAGCAGCAGATCCCTACTCTGCAAATGGGTAGGGAAGTGGTCTGGTTAGCAGACATTAGCCACTACACTGCTGTCACTAAGGAAGTATGGCCATCGAAGAAATAGAAACCCAGGTGAGTGGGAAAATCCCACTGCTCATCTTTTACAGTTCAAAATTGTCAAATCATTTAAACCATTAAATTGCATCTGATAAACATTTACCTACAGGAGAGTAATTATCAGATTTTAACTAAGTATAACTTGGTATATCTGTATATCTGGGTGTGTTTTCATTCTGTAGAGTGTATTTCTTGAGATTGTTGATATGGAATGGGTTGTGTGGAATAATTTGCTTAAGTGACAAAAAGGGTCTCTAGAGTTGAAAATATAGGAAATGCAAATCCTCAGAGGGAAAAGTTCTAATGAAGTATTCAGAATAACTTCTAACCGTCTGATGCAGGCTACCTCTTGTTCACAATATTTTTTGTTTATAACTCGTTTCATGTACTTTGCTAAAGGTTCTTTGTAGGTTTTTGTCTTTAAATACTCACTACTAAAGCAAATCAGAGGTCTCTAGTAGCTTGTGATGCCTGCAGGCGGGTTCTAGCATCACAGGGGGGCAGTGGCTGTGCTTGGTGCTGACTACTCTCTGGTGGGCTTTGCCTTACTGGCTTGAGGACTGCAGATTGTCGTTGCTTGGGTGCTGTGGTCGCCCATTTTGAGACTGTAGCAATGCTGCTGGGCTTTGCATGTTGTTTCTCTTGTGGGTCTAGCCGCCAGCCATGAACACCACGTCCTGCTTTGCTGTCCTCTTCACTGCCCTTTCAGATGAGTGGATGTTCTATTTTGCAAGGTCAGGAGGTGTGTTAAGTCCTCTGATTTCACGTGCTCAGGCTTCAGAACAGCACTGTCCATAGCAAGAACCTGTTGGGATAGGCTTTTCTACCTGTCAGTTGACTTGATACGCTGTCACCGAGCTTTCTGCCCTTTCTTCTTTCTCTTTGCTTTTCCATGGGGCTTTGTCATACTCAGCTAAGGAACTAGGAAGTTGTCTTTCTTGGAGGGTATGTGAGTGTGCATGTGTGCATGAGGAGGGCAGAGGTCAGTGCTGAGTGTTTTTTCATTGCTCTCTACCTTTTATGTTGAGACTAGATCTCTCATTGAGCCTGGGACTCATTGATTGGCTGGACTGACTGGCCGGAACCCCCTGGAATCCTTTCTCCACTTCAGCTGTGTTACAGATACATGCTGTTCCTCTGGGCATTGTGTTTGTTTTCTGTTTTTGAAAGATAGGCCTGGGGATTTGGACTAAAGTCCTCATGTTAATATAGCAAGCACTACCCACAGAGCCATTTCCCCAGCAACTCTTTCTTTGAGAGTTTGTGTTTTGCCACTTTGACAAGTCATAGCTATATTGAAAGTTTTTTAAGGGTTTTATATAATCTCTTTTCAAAGAAAAATTTATGATCCCTAGACCTGCATATAATTGATGACTGTTTCTTTGTGTATTCCCATTAAAATTAAGCACAAAGGAAGATTAAGTAAGGATGTATTTTGCTGTCTGAATTGGATTTATGAGACAGTAAGAGAGAAAGAGGGATTAATAGCACAGGAAACACTTCCAGAATGATTTGTAAGCTAATGTTGGAGGTGAGTTTATAAAAGTGCCTTACAAGTTTTCCTGTGTGGTGTTTTCTATTTCTTTGAAAATGCAAATAGACTGACATCAGGTGGTCCCAAGCTCACTGACTCATGGAGACTCTTCACTGTACTTAGGATATGGATGTATTAGTGAATAAAGTGAACAAAGAGGGAGGTATGCGAGGTGAAGCTCAGTAGATACCACCCAATGCTTAGAGTGTTTTCACCGTCATCACATAGGTGCCCCCAGTTCCTCCAGGATCTCACTAGGGATTCAGGGTTTTACTGGGGCTGGTCATGCAGCTGCCTGTTTCCTAGTACTACCTATTTCCAGACTCCTACAAGGGAAGAGATGCTTAGTATAAACCACACAGCAGAGTGTCTCCCAGTGAGCAGCCTTATCAGCTAGATGTAGGGCTCTCCTGGACATTCAAAGGCTATCCCTGTGAAAAGACCTTGTGAAGAATAGATGGCTCCAGGCAGTGTATTAGCTCTTTTCTACACAACTGTCCATTAACATTTTGATTAGGTTGTGGAACAGCCTGGTGAACAGAGGAAATAGTCTAGTTGTGTCTTTGAAATGTAAATTGAGGTTGCCAAAGGGCCTGATTAGCAATGCAGAGTATAAAGGAATGTATACTTATTTGATCTTAGTATCAAGCTAATTATTACCAATTTTCAGAAGCAGAAGGATAAGGTTTTGCACAGCATGGTATATTGTAGTCTTGTATTAGTTTTGAGAGGAATAGTTAAAGTAAAGCAGAGAGAAGTGATTTTTATAGCAAAGTATGCTGTGTCCAGCGTTTGACTTTTAAGAAACTCTGCTTTACTTTTATAGCAGTTTTAGGTTCATAGCAAAATTGAGAGGAAGGAATACAAAACTATTCCATGCTGATATCTTCTACTTCCCTCTTTAATATGCCTCACCAGAGAAGAACATTAGTTACAACTGATGACCACACATCAATGTGTTGTTATTGCCTGAAGACCATAGTTTACAGTAGAGTCACTTTCGTTACGGGTTTTATGGGTTTGGGCAAATTTTAATGGTGTGTATCTGCTGTTAAGTACTGTACAGAGGAGTTTTATTACCTTAAAATTCTTCTGTGTTCTGCCTTTGCTTCTGTCAGTGATTTCTAAGGTCTGTTTTCTGTTTCTTGTAGCGTGTTAGCTCATCTCTTGACACTGTGCAGGTGTGCTAGCTTCCTTAGTACTCCACTGAAGGACATCATGACTGCTTCTGAGTTTGGCCAGTTTTGATTAAAATTCCTATAAATGTGTGCATGCAGGGTTTCATATAGACATCTTCAACGCCTCTGAGTAAATAGCAAGGAGCACAAATGCTAGTTTATGGGGAGGAGCTCTTGAGGTCCTACCCCTCCCTGCTGAGCTGTTGGCTACTGATGGATTCTGGATGAGGGGTAGTCATTGTTTGTAGCTGTCTACCTGCTGCTGAGTCTTACTAGGCTCTAATGGATTGTTCCAAACCTATAGTGACATGTCTGTTCTGGTTAAACGTAGTGAGTCACAAAATAGAAAGACATGAATATGGGAAAGGAGCTGTGAGGAAGAGGGGAGACGTAATTAGAGAGGGAGGTACGGGAAGATGATGGTGAGAATAAACAATATGCTATGACATGTGTGGCATTGTCAGAGAACAAATTTAATAAATAAAAAATGAAAGAAATTGCCCAACTGTCTTACAAAATGGCCATGGCCTCCCGTATCCCTGTAGGCAACAAGTGACAGTTCTTGTTGCTCAGGTCATTGCCAGCATTTGGAGTCAGTGTTTCTGAGTGTTTTACATCTTCTACATTGATAATCATATCATCTGTGAACAAAAGGTTTTACTTTTTTCTTCCCAGTTAGGGTGCCCTTTGCTGATCTTGAATGTTTCATACAAGCCCCTGGGTTAAACACTCGATTTGGCTGTTACTGTAGGGAAATGCTGTCAACTTTAAGAAGGGGACCCCATGGGAGACTTGCATTCACTGTAGGCATGCCCTTGGTTTAATGAGATGGTGGTCACAAGGTGAGCAGAGCAGTCTTGTACTACATGTTACTGTTAGGATGAGCCAGCTTCCCCGGGGCACCAAAGCAGCAGGGCCAATTGATGATGAACTGAAACCTTCAAACTCATTAGTCAGAATAACCCCTTTTCTTTATAAATCTATTGTTTCGGATATTCGTTGTATTGATAGGAAGCCAATGGCTTTTTAATTTCTTTCTGTCTTACTGCTTTATCCGAGACTTCCAGCGCAGTCCTGCAAGGCAGCAATGAAAAGAGACATCCTTCCTCTTCTCAGGTCTTGGCACAGCTTTGGGTGTCTCACCAGTTAACTATGATTTTAAAAATAACTTCTTTATCAGCTAAGAAGTTCCTTTCTCTTTACAGTTTGCTCGGGGTTTCTCTTTAAGTCATGAGTAAGTGGAATTATTGTGTTCTTGTTGATATGACTATGTTGCTTATTTTTATTGGCCTGTTGATAGTAGATTGCATTAATTTGTGTTCTAATGTTGAACCAGCCTTGAATACTTGGGTAATTTCCATTTGATCATCTGTATGTTTTTCTTTCTTTTTTTGCATTGTTAGGTTTTATCTGCTGATGTTTTGTTAGAGTTTTCCATCTGTATTTATGAGTGCTGATACTGGTCTCATGACCAGATAAATAGAACACATCAGAAGTATTCACTTTGTTCATGTCTTTTAGAAGAGAGTTTAGAAAATTGGTATCATTTCTTACATACTTTCCAGTGAAATAATTTGTATTTTTCTCTTTGGGGAGATTGTTAATTCTTGTCTCAGCTCCTTTGATGATAGTGATAGGCCTGATCAGATTATCTTCTCATAAATATTGGCAGATTATGTTTTTCAAGGAATTGAACCATTCCACCTAGGTTATCAGATTTGTTCATAGAGTGCCTTTACTGCCCTTTCAGTGTTTCTTCAAGTTTGTCCTGATGTCTCATTTTTTTCATTTCTGATAATTTATGCTCCCTCTTGTTTTCTTAGTTTGGTTAGATATATTTTATTTTTTAAGAATCTCCTTGTGGTTTCTTTGATTTTCCTTTAGTGATATCACTGACTCTTATTCTATTTTTATTATTTTCTGCTGCTCATTTTGGAATCCACCGTTTTCTAGCCTTCCAGCTTGTAGACACTGAGATCGTTTCAGGTGGCTCTCACTTTCCTAGTTGCGCATTCAGTGCTGTGAATCCCATTGGCACCACTTTTCCCCTCAATTCACAAGTCGTGAGGAATGAGCTTCACTGTCGACCTGACTCTGGAGAGTGAGGACATCTCTAGAGGGAATATTTGGGTGACACCATCCACATGTTGGAGGCCTGGGTAGAGGAAGGGGAAGAGGAAGAAGCCAGCATAATGCAGGCCTTTCCCTTGGTCTGCTATTTGGTTGCTGTGCTGTGAGCTGCTCCCTCTGCTTGTTCTACCACCCTTTTCATGCTGTTCTGATTCAGTGCAAAGACTTTTCATTGTTTGCTAATTCATTCACTGGTTCTTGGTCCTGGAGCCCTGAAGCATTTTGTCCTCATTCAGTCTACTCTTAAGCCTAGAACTGGAAGGCTTCAACCTTCGTACAATCTAGAACATTTAAACCTCCATGCAATCTAATCAACCTCTGAGACCTATTGCTGGCTGAGCCACTCTGACTAGCCCCTTCTGAACTCTTGACTCTTCTGGTTCAACTCACTCACTGTTCTGGCTCAAACACCTCTCCAAGCTGACTGGTTTAAACTGATCTTCTGAGCTGGCTTACTGCTTCTGACCAAACTCTTCTGACTCTGACAGATTGTGGCTGACTCTGACTTCTGACTGCCTCAGACTGAACCACTCTGCTCAGCTTTAAACTGACTCATTCTTCCTGATACTGATCTCTGCTGATTTGCATCTGTGTCTCTGTCTCTCCCCAAGTCTGCCCACTTAAGACTGCTCATACTGCCTGCTATAGCTGACTCTGCTATAAATGCCTGCTTTGAGCTGAGAGCCCACCTTTCTATCATGAGGTTTGGTGTGTCCTCACACTCATTCTGCTAACTCTTCTCTGATTAGTCACTTTGCCCGTCCTTCATTCCGACTCATCTCAGACGTTACTTCTTGCATGACACTGACTCCTTACTGAGCTCTACTTCCTGTGTCTGCTTCTACACTCTGTTTCTGTTTAGGGATTGGACATGGGCTATCACTTTCTTCTGAATACTAGGATTAAAAGTGTATTCTAACATTCTTTCTACCCTAGAGCAGCATGCTGCTGTATTAAAGGATTAAACATTTCTCTACAGAGTCCTTTAAAATCAGGAGCCCAAATAAGTCTTTCCTTCTTTAAAGCTTGTTTCCGTCAGGTATTTTGTCACAACATTCAGAAAAGTTAATATATTTGTATCATTTAGTTCAAAGTATTTTAAAATTTTGCTTGATATTTGTTATGTGACCTTGTGTTATTTAGAAGTTTGTTTGATCATCATGATATGTTGAAAATTTCCAGCTGACTTTATTCTCCTTTAATTCCATTGTAATTTAGTAGCAGACACCATTTCATTTGGAGTCTTTGACATTTTATGGTTTTGTGGCCCATGATGCATCATTTCTTGGTGAGTGTTCTCTGTGAGCTTCAGAAGATTATGTGTTCTGCAGTTATTAGATGAAGCAGTCTATAGATGCCCATTTTATCTAAGCGATTAATGCTAATTATTGAGTTTAACTATGTCCTTAATTGATTTTCTGCCTGCTAGGTCTGTCTGCTTCTGATAGAGAGGTGTTGAAGTCTCTACTTCCATCAGTAGCTCTGTTTGCCTCTTTGCAGTTCTATAGTGTTTGTGCATATATTTTCATGCTGTTTTGTTCATTAATCACCGACTTTTTTTTAGAGAGTTGATCATTTTATCACCATCTAATTCACCACCTTGTTCTCTGTGTGTGTGTGTGTGTGTTTATGTATGTGCACACATGTGTGTGCCACTGTGAATGCATTTGTGCGTAGTTATAAGTATGTGGTCAATATCTGGTGTCTTCCTCATTCACTGTCCACCTTACTTTAGGATACAGAGACTCTTACTGAATCTGGAGCTTATAAATGGACTGGATTGGCTGGCCAAAGCATTTCAGTGACCTACCTGTCTCTACCCTAATGATACCCTAACTTTTAACTTCACCTTTAACTGAGCCATCTTCCCTGACCCCTAATGCCCTTCTTTACCTTGATAACTTTCTTTGCTTTGAAGTTTACTCTTTCTAAACTTAATATAGCTATTTCCACTTTCTTTTGGCTAGTGTTGTCATGGTATAATTTCTCTATCCATGTACTTACAAAGTATGGTCATCAATATTAAACTTTAAGACTTAAATAAAAAGTACATGTGTGGGTTTGTGGATGCCAGTGCCCACAGAGGGAAGAGGTTTCATATCCCAGTGGCGTAAAGTTACAGGGAGATGAGCCTCCTGACGTGGGTGGTGCAGTCCAACTCCCGTCCTCTATAAGAGCAGTACACACACTGTACTTTTGAGCCGTAGCCTTTAACCATGTACTTTTAATCTACATGTGCCTATACGTCAGGTGGTTTTCTTGTAGGCAGTATATAGTTACTTATTTTTTTCACTCAATGTGACAAGCTTTCTTTGTTGATCTACTTAGACCACTGGTGTTTAAAGTGATCAGTGATACAGTTGGGATGAATTCCTACCATATTTTCTGTGTTACTTTTATTTGTTCCATTTTTTTCTGTATTTTATGATTTTAGAATTTTCTATGATAATGTATTTCTCTTAGCATGTTAATTACAGTACTTTTGTCTGTTTTAGTTGCTGTCCTAAAATTCATAATAGATATAACAACTTATGGTAGTATCCATACCTTAAAATAAGAAAATATAAGTGATTCTTTCCTTCTGTTCCTTGTCATTCTTTGCATTCATCTCATTTGTATATGTAGGAGCGTGAATATACTTTCAAATGTATGTTGATATTTCACCCATTATCTGTGTAATCAAGTATCCCTAAGAAAAGCAGCCTTTGTTTTGTTCCCATTTATCCTTGCGTTTCCCTTCTGCATGTGAATCTGAGTGCTGGGCTCATGCCATTGTTCTCTGAAGAGCTTCTTGAGCATTTCTTGAAAGGCAGAGATGCTTGGCAACAGATTCCCTCCTTTTTTGTTTTTATTTGAGGAAATATTTGTCCTCACGTTGGAAGGATAATTTATTACACAGAGCACAGAATTCTAGGGTGGTTTTTCTCCCCTCTTAACATTTAATATTTTAAATAATTCTTCTTCTGTGGTTTGTGACAAAAAGTCAAATGGAATTCTTACCAATTTTTTCCACTATTCTCTTCCAGGATTCTTTTGTCTTATATGTGTATGTTTAGAGGGGTGGATACTCTTTGTTTTCTTGATCTGAGTTTGGTGTATGGTATTTAGTAAGTATTTCTTCAGTTCCTAGCCTCAGTTTTCCTTTTGCATTTCTATTACACATTACATCTTTTATAGTTGTACTACAGTTTTTATGTATCCTTGTAATTCCCTCCTAGTGTGTTTCCTGTTTGTATTTAAGCATTGGAAGTTTATATTGTGATATCCTGAAGTCCAGAGATTCTTTCTCAACTGTTCCAAGCTTAGTAAGGCCCATCGAGACATTTGTCATTGTGCTTCACTGTTTATCTCTGCCATTTCTTGTAGCTGCCCCCCGGATTTTGCTTACTTTGCCTATATGTTCTTGCATGCTGTGTTCTTCATTCGCTAGAGCTTTCATATATTAATTACAGGGGTTTAAAATACCCAGTCTGATATTCTAGCATCTCTGCCAGGTTCTGATGCTAACTCTATCTGTTCAAACTGTGATCTTTCTATGACTTGGAATTTTTTCTTCTTAATTGGCCACAATGCATTGGATTAAAGAACCTGTAGAAAATAGGCTTTTAGTAATGTGGTTGGTGTGTGTGTGTGTGTGTGTGTGTGTTTCTCTCGTTCTTTGGTAATATCTCAGTCCTTTGGTGAGTTGAGCCTCTATAGTTCTTCTCTGCCAACTACTTTGGATGCTTAAGGAGGCTGTGGTTGACATTTCCTTTCTCCTGGACAGATTGGGCTATGCTAAAATGTTGGTTGTTTTCCTATTGGGAGAATAGTTTTTGTTGTTGTTTTTGTTTTTCTCCAATACTGACTGTTTATGAGGTCAAGGCTTCTGGATAACAAACTGTTCTTACCCATGATGGAGTTCCCCTGGAGCTGGCTCAGATTTAGGTACTGGTCTCCATCAATATATCACTTACTGCTCAGGTTTCTGACCAATGTTGAGGGCGCTTTGTGTTAAGCTCTGACTCCCTTTATTATTCTGTCTGTTGTCAAGTTGTGGACATAGGGGATTGGTCTGCGAGGAGTCCACCTTGTTGATCTAGCAACAGTTGTTGATTTTTCAGTTTGTTCAGACTTTGTTCTTAGTGTAGAATAGTCTCTTCCAATGCTGATGCAGGACCGGAAACTAGAATGTCTTTATTTTAAGATCTCACAATCTATAAACATTCATAAAAAAAGTAAATAAATCCTCCAATGGCAAGTATTGTTCATAATTTGGTCTGTTTTAAAATTCATAACACTTTCTCTTCAGAAATTATTTTTTCTTGACATTTCATTGTGAGCATTTCCCAGTGTCACTCAATAGTGTTAGAAAAGTTTCACTTTGAAAAATTGTAAGAAATTCCTCTGTTAGGTCTATCCTGATCTATTGGCCCATTCTCCCAGTTGGGCATTTAGGCCTCCATTTCTCATGATTGGAGCACTGTTTTCATCAATATTTTTTTGAAAAGTCTGTAATGACCTAAGAGATAAAAATGACACCAGTTTAACCAGAGGTTTGTGGCTATTGCAGTGACTACGTTGCAGACTCCTGGAGGGGTGCCCTCTGAGATCCAGTTTCAGTACCACCTCTTAATATTCATGTGAACAATTTATACCATTGTGCATGTGCACATGCGGAGAGCAGAGCCTGCTGACAAGTCATTCGTTGTGAGGCCTGGACGGAGGTTATGTTGTGTGATCTGTTTTCATATTTCTTTTCCAATGGTGTGCACTCCTGTGTTTGGTTCCCCCCATCCCCCTCCTTATCATCATTATTGTCTCTTTTCTTTTTTCAGGAGACAGGGTCTCTCTGTTGTAACTCTGGCTGTCCTGGAACTCACTCTATAGACAGGCTAGCCTTGAGCTCACAGAGATCTTCCTGGCTCTGCCTCCCTAGTTCTGGGATTGAAGTCATGTACCACCACTGCCCGGCCCATTATTTTAAATGTTGTGACTTGTGTTCATATACTTGCCACAAATAGTTATTTTGTCTTTTGCCTTTTAATTTTGAACATATAGATATCTCTAAAGTTTTCAGTTACATGTAAATTTTTAGGATATTTCTTTTAAAATTGATTTATATAGAGCACCTTACTTTCTAAGATCAGACATACACTCATCTTATTTCCTTTAGGTTAATTACTTCTCTTCAGTTCTTGCCGTTTCCTCTCTGGGTCATTGCCTCCAGCACGGAAGCAGGTAGTTCAGATTTGTTTGTTTTCTTATAAAAATGTATGTCTTCTATCCTAGTTAAAAAATAATGATTTATTGTTACCTACTTATGCTTTTTATATTTATTTTACGTGTATTCACTTGGCCAGGTTACCAAATATCTTAGGGAATTTTATCAGAGTCCTGTTTATTTTGTGGAATTATTAAGGTTTTATTAAGATTGCATCCAGGGCTGAAGGCAAGCAATCCACTACTGAGTGGGGAGGTATGTACATTCCCAGCTCAAAGATGCTTTATTTTTATTTAGAGTTTTGGCGTATTTCTGCATTTATTTAGGTTTTACTTTACAATCTGTGTTAGAGTTCTCTAAAGGAAGAGAATGAGTAGAATGGATGTACACGCACATTATAGGGGAGTCATTAGTTTGGCTTACAGATGTAGTTCTTAACACTGGAGAGCCTGGTATGCAGTAGCTCAGACCGTACAGCTGGGGGGCCTGGAGGATTCCTGGAGAGCTTCTGGTCCTCAGTCTGGGATGGAATCCTGAAGAAATTGGTTCTAATACAGGCAGAAGAATGCTATAGCAACAGATGCATTTGCCTGCAAGAGTGAGAGCAAAGCAAAAAAGTTTTCTTTTTCCACGTCCTTTGATCTGGTCTTCACCACAAACTGTCACCCAGAGTTAGAGTGGGGATCCCGCTTCAGTCTTCTGATCAGAGTCCTTCATGGGGTGTCCCGGCTGCTGGCGGCTCGCTTTATTCCAGAGACAGTCACGTGAAACCAGGTTCACTGCCACACTACCTCAGTGGTAGACATTTTTATGTTGGTCCTAAACGCTTCTCTCCACTGCGTTTTGTGTTGCTGTCATGAATAAGCTCTCTGGGACAATGTTCCCCTTGTTTACTAGTTGGATGTTTTGTAGCGTACATAGTTACTGTGATATTCTTTATGTTAAACGTCTTGGGCTTAGTCTATAAGACAGTATAGAAAACCTTAGAGAATTCAAAGAGATTATCAGAGCTACATTTTTTTTTCTAATGCCACGAGTAGACTTGTCAACAGCTGAAATTGAATTCTCTTGAACTATTTTTTCCTTTCCAGATCTTGTGCATATATCATATTATCTTACTTTTGTGGCTGTGATCCTAAAAATAGGTGGGTTTTCATTCCCTCTGTCCCTGATATTAATTGCTTGCTGTGTTTCTAGGTCAGGTTATACTCTGTAAGCATTTATCATGACATGTGAGGCATCAGAAGCAGTGTTGCCCTTTCTGGGTGGTGATTATTTAGAAAACTTAGAGCAGGTGCTGCACTATGGTGTCTTCATCAAGAGTACTTAGCACATTTTTCCTGCTTTGTATTTCTAGTGACTCATTATGAAAAGTAAGCATTGAAAGAGACCATTGCTTACCTCAGAGCTTGCCTGGGGGCGCAGAGCCTTACCTGTGGGGCAAAGTCAAGAGTTTGCCTGGAGGACACGGAGCCTCACATGTGGGGCAAAGTTAGAGCTTGCCTGGGGGTGCAGAGCCTCATCTGTGGGGCAAAGTTAGACAGTTTGTGGGGCCCTTGTTAAAAAATCTCTAATAATCTCAGAATGGCCACCACAGAGCCTTAGAAGTGCAGGCCTTTGGGACTACACGGGCTGCACCGTATAAAGTCCTGCCTGCCTGCTGTTCCAGACCTAACCTCAGCTTTTATTTGCTCTTTTTGGTGATTTGAATGCTTTGAACTGTATTTGTTGTCAAGGAAATTTGTTTAAATAGGGTATTTTAGATAGTAAGGTATTTTGGAAGGCAGTGACTCTCAACTTCCTAATGCTGTGACCCTTTAATACAGTTCCTTTTGCTGTGGTGACCCCAACCATAAAATTATTTTCATTGCTACTTCATAACTGTAATTTTGCTACTGTTATGAATTGCAATGTAAATATCCGATAATGCAGATAGTTTTAGGTGAGTCCCGTGAAAGGGTCACGATCTACAGGTGGGAAACCACTGTTGTAGGGAATTTTGGAATAGAATATCTTAAATAAATCATCTGGGGAACATAAGTGCAAAAATGTAAATGATAGGTTTTCTGTTTTCCCTTGGTGTGAGTTTACTGGCTGTCAAGACTTTTGATCTCCAGGTATTGAGCCTAGAGCTCTTCTTGCATTGTAACTTGACTGTCCGTGCTCCCATTCTGTACTCCTAATAAATTACTTGGGCCTCTCCTCGTTCTGGCTCTTTGGTCTGTTCTGGCTTAGTTTTCTTGGGTACTCCACCCATGACATCCTTCTTGTCTTACACTCTGGTGTGACAGACCCTTCCCTCATCGCTCATGGTTCCCTCTATAGCGTTGGCCTACCTTGTTGCTTTTACTTGAGTCAGCTCTCACCCAGGACTGTCACGTCTTGCTACTTAGAATCACTTTCAATCACTTACTTAATTGCCCTTTATGTTTTGAGTAACAGCTTTTCCTACACCATCCAGCGTGTCCCATGCCCCTTGTGCTTCCTGTACATCTCTGCCGTTGCCTACGCTGTCCAGCGTGTCCCGTGCCCCTTGTGCTTCCTGCTCGCCTCTGCCGTTGCGTCTTCACTCGTCACGGATTTTTTCAGTCTTGCTTTCCTATTTCAGAGGAAAAAATGTCCCACTTCTTCCCAAAATGAACTTTCCAATCTCTGTCCCTAAATATATCTACTCCTGCCTGCTCTGCGACCTTTATTTAGCCATGTATCTCTGTCTCTTTCATCATCTCAAATCTGCCTTCCTATCAACTCCTCTTCTACTTAAAAGCTGTCTGTGCTTTCCATGTCAAAAACTAGTTTAGAAGAAAACCCACAAATTCTGTGTAAGGTAATTCTTTTTCTTTAAATTAAAAATGTGAAGTTTTTATTAAAGCTATTAAAAAAACCACTTAACAAAATTACAAATTAACAAAACCACTTCATACTGTGGAAAGTTCAGAGGTACATCTTACTTCAGGTGTGCCTTGGTGCAGGTCCGTTAATGTCAGCCATGGGACAGAATTTGTCTGGACAGGATATGCCATGACACCCTGTCTCTTGTTGTATTCTGACTCTTCACCGTGAACTTCATTCTTTGTTAGCTTTCCTCCCTGACCATCAGGTGTATGAGATCCCTTTTCCACTTTTGAGAGTCCCAATGCATTCCTTGGGGTTGGCTGTTTCGTGAAATCACCCGAGTCAGTGCAAGGTCACATGTCACTCTTGTTCCTCCTTGGCCCACCATTTGACTTGTGAGGAATATGTCAGTACCCTAAGCAAGAACAGAATAGGGCTTAGAACCCCCCAACCCCCAAAAGTACTCATGTATTTTTTCCTAACCTAAGGGAACACCTGTCTAGGAAAATAAATTATACTCAGGTGAACTGGACTGATACGAAATTGGTCCAAAACCATGGAAAATAGAACTGAGACTGAGGGAGATGCCAGCTGGAACCCTTAAATGTGGGAATTTAAATTCACACTGTGCTGAATTAACCAATGGTAAAGTACATATATTATTCTCTTTAATTTGCAGTTAATTGTCACCAATATCAGGAATGGTCCTGCTGTATATGTCTAGTTAATAGGACAGATGCAGAGGCTGCATGATGACTCAAAAGATTTTAGCAGGTTTTACTGACTCTGTTACTTCACTAATCCAACCAGATATAGAGAACGAAAGTTGTGCTTTCTCATCCCTAGCCCAGCCTCAGCTGTGTCAGCCTCTGTAACAAAAAGGACTCCACAGTGTCTGTAGTGTCTCTCTGCATACTCCACCATCTGTAACTGAGCCTAACTACTTGAGTTTCTACTCCTTCGAGGATTTGGAAAATCATAAATATATCTAAAAATAATTAAACCACACATATGCCTAGGGGGTGTTTATTTCAGATATACAACAGTGAGTGGAGGAAGACTAGGCTTTCTCTCTAAAGAGACAGTACCAGCTGATTCTGTGTGATCATGGGGGCCTGTTGATTATGCTGTCGTGTTATTGATCGCCCCTTTGTAGTGTTGACTAGATGGGCCTAGTCAATACTGGATAATGCTATGTGGAATAGCTTTGAGTTCATTTTGTGAGGGTGCCTACTGTTGCTCTTTCTGTTTGGCTCTGTGTTACCAAGTTTGCTTCTCAGATGGAATGCTGAGTTTTCTTTCCCTTATTGGGGTTATTTCTTTAAGCACCCCTGGTGATTCCTGCCTCAGTCCATCCTAGTCTTCATCCCTTCCCCTTGTGTGCATTAGAAAAATCAGTCTATCAATCTATCCTCCCCACACTCTTCACATTCAGCCCCTCTATGCTAAGCTTGTTTCTGAAGTAGAAATGAACCCTGATCGTAACTGAAAATATGTCATTAGCATGTTGTTAATATGCCACAGAGGACATGACCTTATATTTACAGAGACAAAACAGATCTTAATACGCAGAAACCACTGTGTGTAATGAAATGCCAGGGAGCAGTGGAGCTGAGAAAGAGGAAAGGTGAGGGTAGCTTGCAGGCGCTGGCTGTACTTAGGTCAGAATATATAGAATATATATAGAGAATATATGGAATGTCTAGGATAGGGCTTTGGCTCCTCAGGTAACTTAGAATCATTTTTATTTCATCCTGCTGTTTCTGGTCGTCAGGGTCCAGACATGGTATTTGTGCCTTTTATCCAAAGAATTGAAAACCAGAGCTCGATTTGCAAAAGAAACCAGATAACTTTATTTGGAGGAAAGGGAGCAAAGCCACAGTGCAGGTTGTAGAGGGATACGTTGTCAAGACTGACAGCGGGGCCATGTGTGAGAGTGCTCAAGGGCCTCAAGTATTGTTGGAGCTTCCTTCTGTGCTGTCCAAGAGGAGGAGTTTCGGCTGTTGGGGTGGTTTTGAATAGGAGTGGTCCCCATAAGCTCACAGATTGGAAGCTTGGCCACCATGGAGTGGCACTCTGAGGACGTGTGTGGCCTTCTTGGAGGAAGTGTGTCACTGAGGGAAGGCTTTGAGGTTTCATATGCTCAAGCCAGTCCGGTGTCTCTTTCTGTTGCCTGCCAATCCTGATGTAAAACTCGCAGCTCTTTCTCCAGCACCATGTCTGCTTGCATGCTACCATGCTTCCTGCCTTGATGACAATGGAATAAACCTCTGAACTGTAAGCCAGCTCCAATTAAGTGCTTTCTTTTAAAGTTTCAATGGTCATGGTGTCTCTTCACTGCAGGAGACCCCTAAGGCAAGGGTATAGTGAGGGTAGTTCTCTGTTTTTGTTGATAGGTCATATATTTATTTTACATATGATCATAAGTAGCGGTTTGCCCTGAAAGGTTACTAAAGGACATAATTTTGTCTTCTTGTGTGTAAATCCAAAAGCAGTTCAGGCTGGATTGGTCTTCCTAGTCTTTATTCCTGGATACATTGGGAATTCACTTGAAACTGTCTAGATGTTAGTGTTACCAGAAGTGCAGAACTATAGTGTTGTTCAGAGATGGGCATATGGGTAGCCATGTGTAGCATAGGTAGCTGAGGGGGTTCCAAGGTGGCTAGGTGTACACAGGGAAAACAAGTAGACTGCCAAGCACAGTATTACAAGTGTTTGTGCATACATGCACTTGTGCATAACTCTAAACCAAATGGAATTTCTGTAGTACTAAACTGTCTGTATACCTGATTTACCATGAAATAACTTAAGTGCAAACGGAACATTTGCTCTGTTCCGTGTTTCCCTTCTGCTTTTCTCTGTGGGTCACACCTCACCTTTATGCAGATGTTTGTCTCTGAAGTCAGTGTTACTGTTCATGGTGCATTAAAGAACTTGGTAGGGTGTGTGTTCACAGGAGCTGGGCAGTGTTGCAGGCTCTGTATCTCAAGCTTTGGAAAGCTGAATGCATGCACTATTTGATGGCAAGGTTGCTAGTATGCAGCTTTGGGCTAGTTAGAGAGGGGATGTAGAGTTTGGCCTCAGACTTTGGTAAACATGTGCAAGACTTTTCCTCACTCGTGAGCATGTGCAGAGATGAGTTTCTGCACCTTTTACCTCCTTGTTCACCAGTTCTTTAGTCCCTCCTGTGGTGGGTCAGCACTCATTCCGAGATATGCTTCTCAGTGTTTGTTCCTTTCCACTTTCATGACTGATGGCATGACCAAGTGATATACAACCTTGATCTGAAATGACCGTTTCCACAGGCCCATGTGCTTTAAAAAGTCTTAGTTTTCAGCTTGGCTCTATTGAGAGGCAGGGGACCCTGTCTGAGGTGGGGCTGTGGGGAGGTCTTCAGAATATGGGGGTGTGCCCCAGAATATGGGGGCTAGTGAGACACTCCAGCTTGCTGTACATGTATTCTATAATGTGTGCATATCTCAGGCCCAAAAGCAATGGGGCCTGACTCAAAGCTGAGTCATCGTGAACCTTCTTCCTTATAAGTTTCTTGAGTAATGGAGAGTTGGCCAGCACACCAAATGAAGCCAAGCCTTGTCTTTCCAGCCACCTTCTGACTCGCCTTTGACAGTTTCCTTAGAACCCACATCCGTGTTCCAGTCTCTCAGACACAGGTTTACTATTTGGGCCTCTTGGTAGAGTGTGCAGTGTCCTCAGTGAGCAGAACTTCACAGTACAAGACATCCCTCGGGAAGTAGCCTGCCTACAGACTCTTTTCTGCTCTGTATTCAAATGCAGTAATTAAACTAACCTTGATCATTTCAGGGTGCATTGAGAATGGATATGTGAAGTTCATGGCCATCAATTTTAAGAATAACAGAGAACACCTACCTCTCATTGGAAAAGTTGGCCTTGCATGGAGAACTAATGTTTTTGATGGCTTTATTGAGGTAAAAACAAAGTTATTTTTTTCTTCAAGTAATTTTATATATAATAAAAAATTCTGTTGATGTGTGTGTGTGTGTGTGTGTATGTATGTGTGTATCTGTATCTGTATCTCCATTCCTCCCTCACAAGTGTTCTGTTCTCTGGAATTCTTTTAGCAAAATGAGCTCTTCCAATGTTTGTTTAACACTGTCTTAGTCACTGTTCTGTTGCTGTGAAGAGACACCATGACCAAGGCAACTCATAAAAGAAGACATTTAATTGGGGGTTTGTTTACAGTTTTAGAGGATTAGTCCATGATCATCATGGCGGAAATCAGACAGGCATGGTGGTGGAGTCATAGCTGAGAGCTTACATCTTGATCCACAGGCAGCAGGCAGAGAGAAAGACAGACAGAGTCAGGAATACCGGTTCTGACATAGGCTCCCGAAACCTCAAAGCCTATCCCCAGTTCACACCTTTTCCAACAAGGTCTCATCTCCTAGTCTTCCCAACCAGTTCTGCTAACTGGGGACCAAATATTCAAACATATGAGCTTCTGGGCCATACTCATTCAGACCACCACAAATATCTTTGCTCTTCTTGAGGGGTGGATGGACTGGAGTGGTGTTTGCACTGCTCTACTGTACCTCCATTCCCTCACAGTCCTGTCTGATGGTGGGGAGAGCTGAAGGTTGGTCTAGGGAAGGAGCATGCACTGCAACCACATTCACCCGTTGAAGGCTGTGCGGTTTTCAGGTTCGGTCTCAATTTCCAGGATCTGCTTGAGCAGCTAAATAAGTTGCCAACGTGGAGGGGAGAGTTTAGTGTTGGGGATTGCCAGGGACGGAGAAGTTAGGAGAGACCTCCCATGGTTCCTTTCTCTCGTGTGATTATGTGCCCACAGTTATCCCTGGTTCTCTTCACGGAGTGTGGCGAATGGGGTCTGGGAGCTCCAGCCATGACTGTAACTGCAGACAGCCTCTTGTACTGGGCTCATTTTGCCCTGTGGTGTAGACACCTGGGCAGAGCTCTGACGTGAACAGACCAAGGCTGGGTGCTGTGGAGCCTGATCCGAGCCATTTGAGATTTGTTCTTTATCTTGTTTATCGGTGAACAAATCTTAAACCTTGGAAAAATTGTCATATTAAAAGGCTATTGTTTCATGTTTTTGAGTGTAGATATGACATTACTTTCTTGTGCTAGATGCCGTGAAGTTACAACACACATTAAAATACAGTATTAAGTAAGGTTAAAACTAGACCTTGAGGATCAAGAAAGGCAGAATATGAATACAACAAGCTTAAAGGGTCAAAATAATTCTAAAAGTTACTTAATTTGTTCTGTTTTCTGTTGAGAGCAAGAGCAAAGCAGGTGTTTAGTTCTCTCTGGGCTAAAAAGGCAAGTATAGTAGTTATACCAGGAGACAAAGCTGTGTCCTAGTTCTGGTATTGAAAACAGTCTCCGAGGAGCTGCGTGTGAGGAAAGCCCCAACCCTAAGGAGTCCTTGAGCAGCAGTGTGCAGGGACTACCACAGCATGTCTCACAGAGGCTGCGCTAACAGCTGCAGAATGTGACCTGGGGACATAGGCCAAGGCAGCTGCCTTTGCTCCATATCAAGGCAGGAGTTTGAGTCTTTGAAACAGGGGTAAACGGCCTTCCCCGGACAGTTTCTCTATAAATACGCTTTCTCACAGGTAAGAGTTAGTTGTCTCTCCCGAGTTGGGGGGTGGGTGGATCCGCTTATGCATGTGTATGGAGCCAGTATTATGTATTGTGGCTAATTTATCCTTGGGTTCCCAAAGAAAGAACCCAGGTGAGGGATGCCGTGTTCCACGTGCTTGCTCTGTCGCTCAGGGATTTCCCTCCAGGAATCTGACCACCCTAAGCATAGTGAACAGTAAAGATGCAATTTAAGAACTTGACTTTCAGGGATTAGCTATTTTGTCTTGTTTAAAGGAAGGGCATAAAGTAGAAAAAGGCTTTAGCTGGATATCTTGTTTATGCCTTTACCTCACACATTGGAGAGACTGAGGCAGGAGGATTACAATCAATACAAGTCTAGCCTAGGCTACAGAGTGAGGCCCTGTCTGAGAAAAAAGAATTCTTAGTCACATATGACTATTAAAGATAGAAATAAAAGGTACTCTCTTCTGGCCAGGGAATTGCAGACATGGCCTTCTAAGTATAAAATGTCCTCTGGGTAAAAGTGCCACCCATATCTGATTCTGTTAGAAGCACAAAGCAGTGCTTTTTTGCATCACTTTCTTTGAAGTGATGTGAGCCTGACAGAGGTCCCTGATGGTCGGGCTTCACGGTTCCCATGAGGAAAACTGGTCTAGAGCTCGGGACTGAGGGGGGTCTAATAATTGCTAGACTGGTAACGATGCAATGGGGCTTCCAGAGCCCGGCTGGTGGAGCTCACATCCCTGCGGCAGGTGTTCATCAGGTTGTCTTCGTTTCTACGAGAGGGTGGTAGAAATGCATTTTTCAGACGCCATCAGTGGCCGGTGTCAGTGGTGATGCACAGGGGCAGTGCTCTGTGGCCAGCACCATGCAGTACTGGGGCAGACAGGTCCTGTCAAGTAACCTTCCTGCAGGGCTCAGCACAATTCCCGACATGCTCCCATCTGTCTGTCCTACTCATACCAGAACATCTGATTGATGGATTTCTCTTGGCGGTCCTTATGTCTTCTTTTGCTTTTTCTTTCGTGCCTTTTCATTTTAGTTGCTATTTTAATGTTGTTTAGAAATCTACATCATGCTTGGCATCAGTTTGGATTTAACCCAGACCATGCAGGATTTGGTGGTGGGCTGCAGGTAGATGATGTAGGGCAGGAGAAAGCAGGGTGACACCAGACTTCAGACACGGCTCATGTTCGGGGCACCATCCAGTGTCCAGGCTGCAGCTCCAGGGCAGTATTTCAGGGTGATCATGGTTTGAATTAAGTCACACCATTTGATTGACCTTTGGGTCATTCAAGATGTTGAGCAAAAACTTGGACATTTAATTTCTGAGCCTGAAGGAGGTTCAGCCTGGAGACACACTTCGAAGTCATGGACACCTTATTGAGTTATGGATATAGATAAATTCCATTTAGGGAGAGAGTGATTCTATATAGTAAAACTAGCACTTTAGGTCAAGCTGTGAGGACCACCCACTTAACAGATGTTCACTGTGTTTAGAGACCTTAGGAAGGGGCCAGGTGAGTGGGTTGATGTCTGATTGAGGGGGGTAAGGTTTTGGACAAAGGGAAAACAGGGCAAGGGGCACTGAGGCTCTGGGAGGTTTGTTTCTCTCTGTGTGTCTGTCCGTTTGTCTCTTCCTCTCTTCTCCTTTTTCCTTCCCACTCCTCTTGACCGCCCCTCCCCCCAGAGTCACTTGAACATGTTTGAAAGTTAAAAGCTGATGAACAAGAGACAGAATTCACTATTGTCAGAGACTGTCCTTGCTGGTAGTCCATAGAACCCACCTGCTGAAAGCACAGTGAGTGCAGATGCAGGCCGAACGTTTGTTTGGGTTGGAAAGATAGGAAGGTGTTCTCACGTTTCTCTGGGAAGAGTACATGAAGTGCAGGGCACCCTGTGAGTAGGGCGCAGAGGGCTGTGGGCGCGGGGGCGGGTACCCCACAGTGCACAGCAGACTCAGACTTCTGAGCTTGGCTGTGGCTACTTGGGGACAGCGCCCATCTGTGGCTCTGCTAGTATTGGCCACTGAGATCCAGACACAGGTACGGTACCTCAGCTCCTGTGCAAAGCTGGGTTTTGGTAGATCCAGGACAGGTGAGGGAACGCATTGGTGAAGAGGTTAGTCCAGCGGAGAGCAGTGAATCTGAAGTGTTGAGGAGACAGGAGGAGAGATAGAGGGCTGGTAGTTTAGGGATCATGGGCTATGGTGCTCCTCAAACCTTTTCACAACTTCCAGGGTGCCCCCCATCACACATGCTATTGTAATCTAAGCAAAGTTTAACTAGATAGTGCTTACACTTACTGTTTTAATTTCTTTAACACATAGTTGTGCCCCACGTGTAATTCGAGGTGCAGTAGTGATGACTTGCAGTGACAACACTCTGGTGCATCTGTTGTCTAGTGGGCTGGGAACTGGGAGTAGTTGAGAGGCAGGAGGGTACAGAGCAGGTTAGAGAGCGGGGCCTAGAGTGTTGGTTCTGTAAGCGCGGTGTTTGCAGGAGGTGCTGTGTCTGGAGTATGCGTAACCGAGGTGAAGCTGAGGATAGACCATAGGAGTCAGTGTCATTGGGTCCTCTAGGATCCCTAGGACGATCGCGGTCACTCGAGAGGATGAGACTTGATGGAAGGAGACACGGGTGGGTGGTGTGTCTAGTGCAGTGTAGCAGGATGTGTAACAGCAGTACAACAGGTAAAAGAAGCAGGACACAAGGGCAGGAGAGCGGGGCGCTTGGAGCCTCGAGGGAACAGGTCTACAGCAGTGGTAGGCTGCAGTCTGCTGGAGCATTGAGAAGCTGGTGTCCAGGGCAGCGTGCTGCCCTTCCGGATACAGTGTCACAGGCCTCTAGACAGGCTCCAGCACTGACTTCTGCCCCACCCTGACAGCTCCTGGGGCACACATGGATGAGGAAGTCCTGTAAGCACCAGTGGAGTTGTGGGTAAAAAGTAGGTCCCACGGTGTGCAGGAGATGGTATTGAAGTTGGTGCACATGAAGCATAGAGTCAGTTCCTGTGGAAATCAGCATTTTATCCTGACACTTTGAATCTTGCAGAATTGCTCTGTGTTGGATTTGACCCTTCTGGATGAGCACAGGAAACCCTTCTGGTGTGTGAGTTCTCCGGTGTGCATGAGATCTGCCGCCTGCCCCTCTGAGGGCCCTAGTTTCCTGGGACACACTTTCTACGTCGACTACATGGACACAGAAGGAGGAGTGCACGTGGAGCTGGTGTGGATCGAAGAGACCGAAGAGTACTTCATTGTCAGCCTGGCCCTTTACCTCAGTGTAGCAAAAATAAACCATTGGTTTGGGACGAAATACTGAGTTTTAGCAGTAGGTCGCAAAGTCTTGTTATTAGTGAGCTGTTTATTTTTACAACTTTGTTCTTATTGGAAATTAAAGCATATCCGTGGCAGTCTGTCTGGTGCCTTCTGACTTCCATTATGACTTACGGTTTGTGAGTAAATTTAGTGTTTGGAAGACAAAAATTAGTAGAGCATGCCGCAGTGAAGATTTATGTAAGACAAAAACAAAAATACTTGGTTAAAAGATAAGGAAGTCTCCCTAAAGACAGGGTCATGTGGGCTATGTGAATGTATACACAGAGTAACAGGAAAGAGCACGTGTGACCTCAGAATGGGGCTCAGGCTTGGAGCGGCTAAAGCAGCAGCTCTGAATGTCAGGGCTGTAGGTTAGGCCGCAGTCTCCTCAGGATTCATTTCCTGATCTGGATAGAGGATCTGAGTGAAGGCAGGTAGGGCATCCTTGCCATGCTGCTGCAACTAAGAAATATGTAATTATTCCAAGATAAGAAGCTAGCAATAAAAACCAACACTGTCGCTGTCTACCTCATGTCCCCTGTCTTAGGGTCACTTGTCTGCTTGCCTTGACCATGGTTTTCCCACGAGAGCTTTGCTCTCTGCCGTTAGTGGTTGGCCAGAGCTATGCTGAGGAGACAGAGCCACAATCACCTTGCCACACCACGGCACGGGGGCTTGAACTGCCTGGGTGTCAGCCGAGTATGACGAGAGAGCACTGGCAGGACATTGGAGACACCTGAGCGTCCCATTTGTATGGGAGGTCTCCTCCAGGCTTCCGGTTTCCTAGGAGTCAGGGCTGTGCAAGAGAATGTTGTGTGAAGAGACTGGAGAGGGGTTTGGTGTGCTTACTGTCAGGGAGAAACCCAAGTCCAGCCTCAGTGGGCTGGGAAGGGAGCAGCGTATTCATACGACTGTAGCTTTACCCCTTGGATCTGAAGCCCTTAGGCATTTTGCTTCGTTTTTTTTACATTGGATATGAAATATATTTGTTTTATATATGGCTATATTACATATATTCATAGGGATATAATAGAAGAATATATATTTTTTCCCTCTATGCTTGTTCCGCCTCTATTTTCCCAAAGCAAATGAGGTCTCTGGCACACTTGCTTGGTCTCACCGTATGATGTCCCCTTTGATATTGAGATGTGGTGTGGACCCTCTCTAGAGGCTGACTAGAACCTCTGAGCTAGCTAGTCTTTTTTTTACATATTACCCAGGCTTGGGTATTTTATTATAGCAACGAACGTGCTGAGACACCATGTGAATATTACATGTATTGAAATGAAGTTTCATGGGGAAGAAGAGCATTTACTAATCACACTCCTTTGTCAAGAAGAAAGCCTTTTGTAATTGCAAAGCAAGAGGATTGATTATGGTAGGGCATCTTGGGTACAGAGAGCACCATGAAGCAGGCCTCATTAAGTTGAATCAATTCAAGAAAAGTAACAGATGCAGACTCGTAATTATTCAGTTGGCAAAGAAAAGTTTCAGTTACACACCAAAATATGTCTATCCCTAGTCTGATATAAAAGACCTTTCAAGTGTGCTTGGATGCAAAATATTGTCTGGCTTGAAATCAGGTCAAAGATCTGATGACCTTTTGCTGAGAGATTTTTATAAGCAACTTGATAGTTGTCTTATTTTCAGTAAGCTCTCCTTACAAATTACAGTTAATTTACTAATTAAATTACTCTTTAATAATTACAAGTGTCCCAGAAACAAAGTGCTCAGATGGAAAAGTCTGTGTGAAGTATTTCCTTGATGCTTGTAAAGGAATAGTGCTGTCAGTGAGCTGTTGTCTGGAGACAACAGTGAATTTTGGTATTGGAACATGGTTTGGCCTTCAGCCTGGAGAGCTTCTTTGGTCTCCTGTGACTTTAGGGAATAGCATTAGTGAACATAGATTGTTGGACAGGTGTGAGCTTCAGGAACCACAGGCAGAAAGGCACGCTCACTGGGTGTTACCCAGCAGGACTAGCCAGCAGGGTAATGACAGGGAGGGCAAGCAGTAGGGTGCCTAGGGAATGAGCTGCCTAGAACATAACACTGGATAGATCCTGAATAGTGGACCTCATGTGTCCATCATTGCAGAAGGATAGAACCAAGACAGGGCTGGTCAGGGACAAAGCAGCTAGAAGGTACAGTTGCAGATAAGCAGGCCTTGGCCAGTCAGCAGTTGGTGAGTGCTACCTTTGGTCAGGCCCAGACTTTGGGCAGCACAGTGCCCCTTTCTGAAAGTCATGTGCAGAGGAGAGCCCACGACCAGAAAAGATGCAGATGTGAAGGGTTGCCTGTGTGATGTCAGTTGTGTGTGTGAATAGTTGCAGTGTGTGAATGTAGATATTTATGGTGACTTACCCAGATGTAGCTGTTAGTTTGGGGCAAAGGTGTTTATTTTTTTGTCTAATTAAATCACTGGTTCTAGCCCAGAACCCTAGAGCCTTAGAGCATTCTGACGTCTGCAATCTAGTCTTAATCCTTGAGTTGTAAGGTTTCAGTCTTCATACAATCAAGAACATTTCAGCTGCCATTCCGGACTGAGAAGGCCTTAGCCTTTGAGACCTACTGCTGACTGAGCCACTCTGATTAGCTCCTTCTGAACTCTTACTCTTCTGGTTCAACTCTGTTCTGGGCTTCTTCTGCTGAGCTCTGCTGTGTCTCTATGTCTCTCCCTAAGCTCTCACTGATCCATCCCATCTCTGTAACTGACTGCTTCAACTTACTCTATTGTGCTCCTCAACTGTCTCTTCGGCTTGCTTCTCAACTGACTCTGCTAACTAACTGATTCTAATTCCTATGTAACTCTCTTTAACTGAGCTGAGAGCCCGCTTTTTCTTGTGAGAGTTGAGCATGTCCTTACTCTGCTAACTCTTAGTCACTTAGCCATTCACTCTGACTCATCTCAGGCTTCACTTCCTGTGGTACACTGACTCCTGAGTTCTGCTTCCTGTGTCTAGTTCCACTGGTTTTTTTTTTTTGTTTGTTTGTTTTTGTTTTTTTTTAAAGGGATTAAAGGTGTGGACCACCACTGCTTTCTGAATACTGGGATTAAAGGTGTATCTACATTCCATCCAGACCACACAGGTCTCTGAGTGTAGCCCCTGGGATGTAGACCTTAGCTTTCACACAGGGCTATTCCTCTACATGTCAAGCTAGAGATCATTCTGTCTTTGCCCCAGATAGCCAGGGCTTTGCTTACCTCTTGCTTTACCCTCTGGTTTCTAGGTTATTATAAAAAGGAACTCTGAATTTCCCTAAAGGCCAGTGTGTGTTTACTGGTTGAGACATGTGCTTGCCATAGTGAAATACTTTCATCTCCACGGGTCTAATTATGAAAGTGCTCTCAGAAGTGAGATAAACACAGGTGATTTGTCACCAACAATGTCGTCTGGGGAGAAGGTGAGAAGTTCACCATGAGGTAACAGCTTTCCACTTCAATAAATGAGACCTTACTGAGCGCCAGGTACTACGTGATAGCATTACATACAATTTTAAAGAACCTTCCTTATGGGTAGATGGTGAGCTGGAAGTTAAATAACCAGAGGAGAGGAGCAGGTTGGTAGCAGGGCTGCCATCTTCCTGATTCCAAAGCCTTGACCCCATTGCTAAATCATACTTGTCTGCTGTGGTACTGGGGGTCAAAGGTCTCACAAGATTTACTATACAAGGAGCTATAAGTACATAGGTGTTTAGCAGAATGCTCAACACACACAGTGAAGCTGATTCAGTGATAATCTTGTTAGGAGAATTATGTGTTAAACTGGTGTCCACTAACACATAACTGAGTATCCCCAGTGTGTGAAAAGTATCAGCTGACTGCTTGGGGACTTTCTAAAATCCACGTTTCCCTCTAGGCAAGAGAAATACAAATAGAGAAGAACCCAGAGCAATACAGATGATTGTGGCAAAGGTGAGTTCCTTTTCAGTAGATAGCATGGAGTCGATTATAGCAATGTCTGGAAGAAAGAGCACCTACTTCATGCCACGCCCAAAGACGTTCCAGGTAGATTATAGACCCAAGTGTGAAATGCTAAGAAAGTGCCCAGATGACAATGTGGAGTGTTGTGCATATGCTGAAATACTTTTGGATGTTGAAAAATATATGGATGAACCTGGAAGACATTATGCTAAGTGAAATAAAGCAAAGACAGAAGGACATGTTCTGTACTGTATAATTTTACTTGTGAAATATAAAAGTCAAAACTCCTAGACACACTAGAGTGATGGTTGCCTGGAGCTACAGGAAGGCAGGAACAGAAGCCATTCAAGGGTTTAAGGTTTCACTTACACACGAGGAACAGGTCCTACGGTTCTGTTAGTAAAACAACCTCTATCATGATACCAAGTCAAGCAATTGCAGATTTCAGACAGGTCCATGTTAAGTGTTCAAAGAAGTCAGCTCAGCAATATTCTCATGTACCAGCTTCTCCTATGGGACACTCAGATACCATTTTCTCTTTGTCTCCTCTCCTTCCCTCTCCCTTTCCCTCTCTCTCTGTCTCTCTGTCTCTCACACTCTGTATGTGTGTGTGCGCCCTCGCTGTATATTTATCTGGTGCATACATGTGAATGTGTAGGTGCGTATGCCTATGTACATGCAGAGACCAGAGGATGCTGTTGAATATCCTCCTCTGTTGCCCTCTGAACTTTATTTTTTAGACAAGGTCTCCACGGAACTGGAATCCCCATTGGTTGGCCAGAAAGATCCTGAGATCTACCTATTTCTGTTCTAGTTTGGAAAGGCAGGCCCCGCCATGCTGGCCTTTTGTGTGGTCTTCATGTGTACATAGAAAGCACTCTCATCATAGCAAGCCGTCTCCCTAGCCCTCTTTTACTTTAAAAGACATGGGATATTCACTTTTTCTCAGGAAACATCCTCTTTTGACAACACTTGCTGGAATATTCCTCTTCACACTGGGCCAACTTAGAACCAACATCTGCCTCCTAGTAACTTCCAAAAACTGAATCACCTGCCAAATTTCCCACTGCAGATACATAAAAATATCTAATCTACTTGGTGTCACTGCATATTTTAAGGGAAATCTGAGGCAAGTTCCAAGACCTCAGGAAGTAGACTGTTCAACTCCATGAACCTCCTCGGTACCCCACGATGGAGGAAAGTCTCAGTAAAGCCTGTGTCTTTTGCCTCTCCCATCCCTGTAATGATGTCTGCTGTGTTATTAGTAAAATTCAGCCTAGGTGGAAACAGTAATTCCAAATGGAAACTGTGAGTAAATAGAACTTCACATAGGAACATGAAACCTGGAAAATGATAGTTGTTTAAGAAAACGCGCAGTGGAAAATATTAATTGATGAAATTAACAGAGATCAAATAAATCTATATTGTGAAATTTACATTGACAAGAATTGGTCTCAGTGAAACATATGTATTTACATGCATATATATATATATACACTATATATATGTATTTACATGCATATATATACTATATGTATTTACATAAGCAAATCGCTTGTAATATATTACATATATATATATTATATACAGACATAATATGTTACATATATATGTGTAAGTAGCTTGTAATATACTGCCTATAACATGTATATATATATTTGCTTTTGTGGTTTAGGAAACAGGTCAAAGAATTATGTTGGTTTAGTGGTATTTAATGTTGCCATGATCTGAGAAAGACATTTTATTGATATATAGTCTAAACATCTTTCAGATCAAAATGGTGGTGTTAAGAATTACTGAGCCCTTTGTATTTATTTGAAATGCCAAGTACTTCTTAAATGTAGTGTGCTTTAAGCTAAGTAAAAATTATTTTTTTAATAACATGGGCTGGACAGAATAATGACCAAATAGATGCAATCGGATTTGTTGATGTCATACAATTATGAATGTATTTTGTTTGCAATTCTATTAATGTTACTATGGTGTGATAAAATATTTAAGATTTAGTTCTTGGATATATTAACTCTGTTACTAAATTCTGATCTGACTGGACTGTGGGGCCTGCAACAAGAAATACTGGATTTGTTCATATGCAGCCCACATTGCAGGATTTCTTAGTTCCCCTGGTTCTTGTGCTTTTCTGGGATAGGCAGATCTTTCTGCATTTAGGCAAGAATTGTGGTTGTCATGGAGTGAGCTCTCCAGTGATAATCTGCAGATCTACAAACCACACCTCCCAGTTTTCCTGGAACAAGACACTGCCTTTGAGTAATGAGATTCTGCTGGTCCCCATTCTGCCACCAAATTGCTAATTTCCCCTATGGTTGGTCCTCCTTACGTGGTGGGTGGCCATTCCGGAGTATTTTGTGCCTGCAGGGGCTCTGAAGCAGCCGGACCAGCACTTCTGTTTACTGCTTGCTCCTCCTTCTGAAATAATGGCCCATGAGATGCTGGGCTTAAGAGCTGTAGTGTTTGCTGTTTCCAAGGAGCTCATAGAAGCACACAGACAACTGCTTTAAATAGCTCTCAATGCTTTTAGTCTGAAGTCTCTGGATACACAAACCTCCTCCTACACTGGCACTAGAAGTACATGATTAGCCCCGAAGCAGGTGACCTATGGAGTCCTTGTGATCTGTCTGTCATCTATTTATCTATGACTCTGTGTCTCTATCTATCTCATCTCTATATCTGTAGCTATAGAGAATGAACACTTATTAGAATGGTTTATAGGCTGTGGCCCAGCTAATCCAACAATGACTGTCTACCAACAGAAGGTCCAAGACCCCAATAATTGTTTGGTCCATGAGGCTGGATGTCTCAACTGGTCTTTGGTATATGATGTAATCCTGAAGAAGTAGGCTCAAATGCCAGTAAAGAAGTGGACTCACCAATGAGAACAAAAACAAACAGGCAAATAGAGAGCTTCCTTCTTCCGTGTCCTTGATGTAGGCTGTCAGAAGAAAGTATGGCCCAGATTAAAGGTGGATCTTCCTACCTCATAAGACCTGCAATAAAAGTGGGTCTTTCCCACTTCAAATGATTTAATTAAGAAAAAAGAAAGTCCCTCACAGGTGTGCCCAGCCACTTGGGTTTTAGTGAATTTTGGATGTAGTCAAATTGACAACCAAGAATAGCCATCACAGGGCATGCCTGCTTTTTTAGCCACTGCAATTTAGGTTAATAAACAGAGTGGGGGGGGGTGAGGGGGGTGGGAGAGAGGTAGAGAAAGAGAGAGATATGAGGGAGAGACCGAGAATCAGAGAGAGACACACAGAGAGAGCCTTACTTCTGTCTTCCTACCTGTCTGCGGGTGTGAAATTGCTCGTTAATTTTCTATAAGGAGTTGAAATAGGCTCTTTGTCAGGAATGTAATAATGCTTCACGGACACATGCCTTGCCTTGGCTGCCTTTGAAAATGGTGACATCACTGTAGATGGACGCGGGCCATTTCCACCAGATTCAACACCAGCTCTGCTCAGACACTCTTTCTCTTAGAGTTGCGGCTGATAACTTATTTCTAAACAGCAGGTTCTTGCTCGTGTCTTGATGCTCACTCAGAACCACAGGAAATACCTTCTCCAGCAAGGTGAGAGTCTCTGAAAGTGAGATTCAATGCACATTTATTGTGCATCTATTTAGACCAAGCAGGGTGGTATATTTAAAGTTGGTAAAATGTATGACTGCATGCCTTAAAGGAGTCTTGGGTCTATGGCTGTTTTTGTTTTTAATTGAGCTTATCTAAGTAGGAAGAAAAGCAAAAGAAAGAAGGGAGAAATAATTGGAAGAACAAAATCTGCTTTCTCTTCAGTGTTCGCTAGACCGAACTAAGTGGCTGAGCTCAGCAGTTTATGGCAGAACATGAGTTTTAGAGTGTGGGAGACAGAACGTTAGAGATGTCAGTGGCAGGGAGAGGGGTATGACAGGGAGAGTACAAAGAGGAGGGGAGAACCATAGAAACAAAGAGAGACAGGCCAGGCCGTGATGGGGGAGAGATGGGAAGACATCAGGAAAGCGGTCAGAGCTGGTGAGTGGGCGGGTAAAACTGTATGTGGCACAGGCTGGACCCTCTAGGGCCCTGTGTCTCCCTTTTCTTTACACAAATGGATCTAGCTCTTCTAATAGCTTTGTGATGGTGTCATACACTTGGGTACTTTTGATATGGTTGTGAAATTATTTTGTTTCTGGATGGTTTTTGGTACTTCACTTGAACTTCATCAGTGCATGTCTCATGTGGTCCACACATCACCTATGGTGGTGTTTAAATAGAATGTTTCCATGGATACCATAGACATGAGTTCTGTGTGGCCATTAACAATGGCCCACTGGCAATGTCCATACAGAATCTGATATTGTCTCTGCAGCAATCCAGGATCACAATTAGTGAAATAATGTTTAGATTGAATTTTTGCAGTTCACCATGTCTTTTCTCTAGTTAAGTCCACAGCAGAACCAGTTTGAACGTACATGCGAAATGCTTCGAGGCATGGCATTTCTTCCGTTAATATGACCCCAGATGTGTAAACCACATTTTGCTCAGGCCAAGTAGGGATGGGGTAGAAACATGTTCTTGGACAAATGTCAAAGGCTCCATCTTCTGAGTTAAGGCTAGCCTATTAAGAAGGTTTTGTGCCTGGCTCTGAGGTTAAAGGCCAATGTTGTTGGTCCAGGTCAAGCTGGGTTCTGTTGCTCTTTGGCTCTGTGTCCTTAAGTGAGTGACTTAGCCTCTCTGTGTCCCAGTTTATTAATACATGTCTTGGAGGTAGCAGAGTGCTTGCCTAAGGGGATTATGGAGAAAATAATGGCTTTACAGATGTCTAGCTACTGATCCAATGAGCACCCACTGAACCTGCCCCGGACTTCATCTGGGGCACAAGTGGATAGGTGCTGGGGTGGGGGGTAGAAACTGCTACCCTTAAAATACTGAGAGCCAGATACCACTATCCTTGATTTGAGAGTAATAGTAATTTTTTGAAGTGGCCCGCATGACTGAGTGCATTTGGGGGTTGGGGGTCCAGATAGTATTGTGGGCTTCAGAGCGAGAACACTTCCATTCTTCACACAGAGATGGACAGCAAAAGGCCACACCTGCCTCACAGCCCACAGTATTCCCTACGCTGGGTTAGTCTTTGCAAAACAAGAAGGCCAAGTAAACCCTCAGGTCCTATTCTGCACCATGGTGGGCGGTTTGAGCTTGCCTATTCCTGAAAGTGCTTTCTGAGAAAACTCAGTGGAAGCTTATGGGCTGACATAGAATGGCTACTTAGACGTCTATCATTTTGTTCCATTCCCGAGATCAGGAACTAGGATGGAAGACTAGAGAAAGAAAATGTGAGGAGGGAGGAAGAGGAGGGAGAGTATTCAGCAGCCAAGGAACAAGCAAGGAAGGCCACCCTATGCCCCAAACATTCAGAGCCAGAGCTCTGAAGTCCTACGATACCCGCTTCATCCCACAGGCACCCCAGCCACTGGTGGAGTGTGGCACTGTCCTTCCTTGTGAGAAGGTTCCGACCAGCGGTCAGGTCCTGGTAGAGGGGCGGAGGTGGTGGTGTGGCATTGTCCCATTGTGAGAAGGTTGTGACTGTCGGCCAGGTCCTGGGTAGAGGGGCAGAGGTGGCGGTGTGGCACTGTCCCACTGTGAGAAGGTTCCGACCGGCAGTCAGGTCCTGGTAGAGGGGCGGAGGTGGCTGTGCTTTTGACTCAGTGAAACAGGATGGTTTAGTCGTTTTCCCAAGGACACAAGAGCACGGACCGCACGTGCTGGGACCCTGGGTGAGTGGTGGGCCGAAGCGTCTGTGAGATGGGCAACCAAGCACTCATTTCCAGCAGAAGGTTTTCTGCTCTTTGCTGTCCCCAGAGCATAGCGTGGTGCCTTTTACTCAGAAAGTGTTCATTGATTAAATCCATGATATTCCCCTCAAAGTCGGGTCTGGGTGTCAGATGAGGCAGTGATGAATACTCTACTGGTGCAAGGCAGCGTCCTTGTGTCTGCCTTGGGTTTACTAGTGATGTTTATCCAACCCCACTGAGACCTTCTAGCAGAAAGCGCTGTATTGCAAATCTAAGAGGCTCACACCGACTCATTCACAAAGCTCTCAAGCTCTGATTAAGGTGCTGGTCATGATATGTGTATATATTGACACTGTTCTGAGCCCTTCCTGTGTTCAAGCCATGCACAGCCTAGCCAGAGATACTGATACCCGAGGTCTCCACATGGGAAGAGTCAATGCTGTGGCAGAGCTGAGCAGTTCACCGATCCTTTAGTGGGACAGAGAGCCCTGGCTACTTGGCAAGAGCTACATTTCCTCACACTTGGGAACATGCTTGGCCAGAGTGTATGAACGTGAACATCCATGTGCTATATGCCAAGAGTGATGTCTGTCCAGCCCTTTGGTGTTGAACGATGAGTGATGCTCTCTGAACAGGTGACCACATGCTCCCGAATACAGTGGGGACCCTCACACCATATGTAGCTCCTCAGGCAGATGGATGAGTGATGACATCACAGTGCCTGCTGGACCAGGACCACTGCACTGACAGGGCCACTGCTGCAAAACGTCTGCACGGAGGTGGTGGGCTTGCAGCTTTAGCACCTTGGGCTGACAAACACATTCTGACACTCTGCATAAAGATGCACTCTCTCACACTCTCTCCCTTTCCTTCCTCCAGAAACACCGGGGCTGGTGTCCTGGGAAAGCAGTTCACAATTGTTCTGAGTCATTCTGCGTCATAAAGATGACCAGGGACTCTCCCCAGGAGATTCACGGTGTTCTTACTGCCCTGTAGGTGCAGTGTACAGTATGAGAAACCACTCAGAAGGAGAGTAGAAATCTCTGTCAGAGATAGAGGTCAGAGCACAGAAGCACAGCAGAAACCAAGGCCATCTGAGAGTGAAGACAGCTCACTCAGACTCCTTCCTCTGTTACCAAGTTCATTTAACACCCATGACCTGAGGAGTCAGGTGTGAATGGACCTGCTTCTGGAAAGCATCTACCCTAGCACACTCCACAAGAGTGTCTGTCCAAAGTAAGCAGCGTGTTCCCCCGTCCCACCACCCATATGGAAAACGCAAGAAAGTTCCTGAAAAGTTTAGACCCCATATTAAAGTTCCTAGACAACGTTAAGGAGGAAGTAGATACCTCTCCTGAATAAAGAGTGTCTCCTAACTCTGTCCGCCACGTGCTGTATTGCTTGTGGAAGGACATTAGCTATGCCTATCCGGGGATTGGAAATCAGATATGCATGTATGTACATATGTCAGCAAGCAGCTGCAGATGGCATTGAAGGCTGTGGGTGTCACTCTCCCTCCTCCTCAGCAGCTAGAGTGTGGTGAAGGAAGACTAGATGGGTGGAGGATGAGGAAGGCAGGGTGTAGCTGAAAACACCCATTTTCATAGAGTATTGTGACTGCATACAGAGGTAGCGTTTGCCACAGCCATCTGGGCTTAACGGTGTGTGGGGGGGGAGAGAAGGAAAGGGGGGGGAAATAGAGAAAGAGGAGAGAGAGAGAGGGAGGAGGGGGAGGAGATGTAACTTCACAGTTCATTCCAGAATGACCTTTAGGATGTTATTTAGAAGACAAGAGGACATATTGAGTTGATAAAGCTTCCTACTTCATTAAAGTTTGCCCAGAGAGAGAAGTTGCAGTAATAAGCTGATGTCATCCTTCACATACCAGAACGTCAACAAATGTCTATCTGACCAAGTTTGTTAAGTGATTGCAATTACACATCTTTCCTGACTTGACTGAAATAGTTAAACAGCAACTAGCCATCAGAGAAGCCTTTGTGTATGTGACTAGGCAAGTTGTTTTCAGAGGCCAGTGAAAGCTAGACTTGTGCCTGTGCCTCTGCCCACAGAACTTTTACAGCTCTGTGTCCAGGGATGTTAGCAGCTTCATTTTGTGGGCACGGCTTTAGCAAAGTTCCTCAGCCAGCGGCTAAGGCATCCATGTAACAGGAATGAGACTCACCAGCAAACACTGGCCCTCTTCTGTCTACCTGTGAACCTCATAAATGACAAATCACCATGTCTGTCATTTGTAGAATTACTGTTTCATTCACCTCCCAACAGCCATGTGAAGCGGGGAAGGCGAGACACAGATTGGTAAGATATGCCTTGTGGGACGTGAGATGGTGGCAGTCATATACTGACGTGGGAGGAGACGGCTTTCTTTATATGTGATGCACAGCTTAAAATGCAAGGTGAGCAACTGAGACCACGTCACCGCTGGAAACCAGGTACAACTAACCAGCATGGCAGTCTCCAAGCCACACGCTGATAAATGACTCCTGCTTAAGAGCAGGTGAATTCAGCTCCCTTACATCCTGCATTGCTACAGTCCATTACAGAATATTAGGGTGTAGGGAAAACAGCTTAATCCCCATTTCCATTAAATTAATTCCATTTCTGAATATGCTTAAAATTTTTCATTGCAGATACTAGATGTTCCTAGGATCCAGTGGTGACCTAAACAGTGCAACATTTGGTCTTCAGAATACTAAGCAAGTGAGCACATGGGGTAAAGACACTCATACCTTCCAATCTACAGTACCTGTAGACAGAAGCATGCATGACAAAAACAGTTATGACCAAATGAAATTATCAAACGGATGGGAAGTTCACTGATGTTTCTGGGATAACTGGCTCTCCTTAAGTGAAATATTTCGCATAGAGGACAAAATGTACTTTTCAGGTAGACTGCACACATAAGCAGGTATACAAATGGGAGCAACATATTGGAGAGTATCTCATTTAAACACAGAGAAGGATTTTTAAGGTAGAAAAACAATCAGAACAAATAAGAAAATAAAACTACAAGTCACGGGGAAACCTGTAGATCAGAAAGCTGCCTGCCTAAACAAATGTTGGGAGATAGCTAGAAAGCATGCAGTTGACAAACGATTGGAACTCAGAATATATTTTCAAAGCACAGAACTTCCTCAAATCTATGAGCCAAAGAAACTGAGAAGGTGAGAAAATGTGAACAGACAAGTCACAGGGAAAGAAGTGTGGGCGGACGTAAGCTATGGAGATGACAGTCACTCGACAGTCTTCAGGGAAGTTCAGTTCTGCATTCTCCAACTGACAAAAGTGTGAAACCTGACGATTCCAAGTGCTGGCCAGGATGCGGGGCGTGTCCGGTGCTTCGAACGTCTAAGAACAAATGCTACAACCAACTTATAAGATATCTTCACATTTCTAACAAAGTTGAAAGTCTATGGAACCTACAGTTTGACAATTCCATTTGCAAGGGTTCTAGTTTTCTCTCCATTGCTGTGATTGAGAGGACCATGAGGGCACCCCCTCATCATGGGTGGGCCCTGACCTCCACCCTTGAGTCCCCTGTAATTCTTGGAAATCCCTGAAGGCAGCTGCTGGCCAATTAGAGCTTTCTGCATTTCTCTCACAGGCCCCATTCTCCCACGAACCCCTCACTTCCCTGCCATATACAAGGAGCATAAATACCCATGCTCAGGTCCTGACCAATTAGAGAGATTTCCCCTAGTGACTGCTGTTTCACTTAAAACCCCCGGGCACCCACATTTGGGGCTGCCATGTTTTTTTAACCAGACAGCCCTGGCATGTCAGTATGTAGCCCATGGGAGATAAACTGCTTCAACTTTAAATTGGCCACATGTTTCTCTCAGCGTTTACCTGAGCGATTTCAAAAACCTGATAAAGCATTATGACCAGTAGCCTCTCGGAGAGGGAGGGTTTCTTTGGCTTACGTATCTCTGGTCACAGTCTGTTGACGGATGCCAAAGCAGGGACCTGGAGGCAGGAACTGACACAGAAGCCACAGGGAGTGCTGCTCACTGGCCTGCTCCTCACTGCTCGCTCAGCTTACGTTTTTAGGAACCCAGGACCACAACAGACGAGCTCTCCCACACCAGTCACCAATCTCTTGCCTACAGGCCCGTCTCTTGGAGGCATTTTCTCAATTAAGGTCCCGTCTTCCAAGATGACCTTAGCCTGCAACAAGATGACCAAAAACTAAGCAGCACAGTAGGTATGGATTGGAGGAAGTCATATGTGTGTGTGTGTGTGTGTGTGTGTGTGTGTGTGTGTGTATATATATATATATATATATATATATATATATATATAGAGAGAGAGAGAGAGAGAGAGAGAGAGAGAGAGTGTGAGTTTGGAGAGAGAACAGTGGGAGGTTGCTGTAGCTTGCAGACGTAGAAAGCTGAGGCAGTGTGGCAGAGGCAGAGGCTGAGGACAAACAGAAGACAAGACTCTAAAAGCACAGACTAGTTTCAGGAGGGAAAGGACAGGTACTTGTCAGAATAAAACCTGTAGGATTTACAAAGTGGAGACTGTAGGGATAGAAAGTACTCCAACATAAGGCCTGTGTGGAGGCCGTGTGGCAGAGAGTGGAGGCTGGGAAGGGAGGGGGGAGGGAGGAGGGAGGGAGGGGAGCCTCAGAAAATTAACCCTGGTCTCGCAGTGGAGTAGTAACGCAGTTTGAGGCAGCACACTGCCTTTCTGGCTGGCAGAGCTCTCTCGTGTTCCCAGCATTGGCTGTGGTAGAGAGGCAGGACACCATCTTGGCTTCCCTCTGAGTCTGAGGCTTAGAGGCCAATCTTGCATTATTTCATGGGAATTCACACTGATGCCCCAGTCCTGCTCCTAGAGTGCAGGCTTGGAGAGCTGGTCAGTGTGAAGGAGAACTCCTGGAAGAAGCTGTCCACAGAGAATGACTGACAGATTAGAACTCAGTGCTGTGGAGAGGCTGGAGTGTTGCAGGTCCAGAGGGTATCCCTTATCTCAGGCTAGCCACCCCTCGCCCAGGAGTAGCGGGACTATCATCCTGTGAAGTCTTACCTTAGGGGACAACTGACTTTTACTTGTCCTCAAGCTAAGAATGTTGCCAGGAGGAATCTGAGGCGGATAGAACGCGCCCTCTATTCCGTTACAGTCTTGCTGATATTCTCACTGAAGTACTTTAAATTGGCCTTAATTTATGACTTTCTTTGTTCTGTAAAACTATAAAGTTTCATGACATGGCTTGCATCTTAGAGCACTGTATGTAGGGAGACCTAAATTTATGTTCCTGGGCCAGCCACTCCTGTGTGCTCTGTAATAATGATCATTTATTCCTTGGAGGCGGGAGCTGTGTCTCATTGGCATTAGCTACAGGTGGAAGAATGAGTCAGTACTCGAAGGTTCCACGTGGTGGAAAAGTATGCAAGACATTAGGAAGGGCGGGCCAGTTCTCTCAGGGGCACATCTCAGGGAAGCTAGCCTGTCAGAGCTCCAGAGAGGGGCAGAGTCACTTCGAGCTATTGAATGTGGAAGCTGAGTTTTAGGCAGCCCCAAAAGATGAAGCATGCGTACTAATAGATATACAAGGAAAGGCTCAACATCTTCATCCAGCAGGAAAACGAAAATCAAAACTGCTCCCATCGGAATGGATATCATCAGGACACATTCCAAATCTGTTGAGGGCGCTGGGAAAAGAACCCGCACACATTGCTGGTGGGAGCCGGGGCAGCGCAGCCACTGTGGAAGCAACGCGGACGTTTCTCAAGGCTGAGATGAGAACTGTTGTGTGCTCCAGGACTGCCGATCCTGGAGATAAATCCAAAGGATCTAAGTCGCCACACTGCAGAGACACCTGCCTACGCGAGTCCACTGTGGCACCACACAGAATACCCATGTGTTACGTGAAATCAACCTTCGACATTGTGGGAAACGTAAGGAAGCACACCCTTCTACCCCAAAATGATTGAGAAACACAACTTTTTTTTAAGGAGTGTAAAGAAGCTGCTGGCAGAAGTTCACATTCCTCCATGGTCAGCGCCTCTTGAAATAAAAATATGTTGTGCTCAAGATTGAGGTCTGTGTATGAGCTGTGGCTCTTCTGATTATCCAATCAGGTACCAGTTGAGGTCTGTGTATCTGCTGTGGCTCTTCCGATTATCCAATCAGGTACCAGTTGAGGTCTGTGTATCTGCTGTGGCTCTTCCGATTATCCAATCAGGTACCAGTTGAGGTCTGTGTATCTGCTGTGGCTCTTCCGATTATCCAATCAGGTACGAGTTGAGGTCTGTGTATGAGCTGTGGCTCTTCCGATTATCCAATCAGGTAAGAGTTGAGGCCTGTGTATCAGCTGTGCTCTTTCGGTTATCCAATCATGTAAGGATGTGGTGCCAGCTGGGCTTGCTTGCTTTCTTTTAAAAACTGTTTCTGAGAATTCACTACGTGAGATTGTATCTACATCCCCTCCCCACAATTCCTCCCCTCCCCACACTCCTCCCCTGCCCACCCTGCTCGTGAACCATAACAACACCAGTTGACGTTCCCTCATGGACGGGGGGGGGGGGGGGGGGGGGGGGGGGGGGGGGGGAATCCCACAAGGCCCCACCTGTTAATAAAGAGCCGCAGGGAAACGCGCGCTGCAGTCATGTGTCAGGGCAAGATAGTGCATATGTTCCTCCGTCTTGTATTCTTGTTGAGGTCATTTCAGGCTTCACTAGAGTTTGATTTCCTTGAGTGAGAATCCCATGGAAAAATTACTCAACTCTGTCCTAGGAGCCCAAGTTGAGGATGTCCTAGCTAACTTAGCTTTTGCTAAATTGTCTGTTTGTGCAGAACCCCCTCCAGCTGACTGCTTATCTTGGCTTCTGTTAAACTGCATGTTTCTGCATAGCCCCCTTGTAGTTGCCAAACATGTTTATTGCCTTCAAAAAACTCTGTGCTCTGGACTCCTGGGTCCCTGATCAGGTGGGTGTGGTCCCAGACAGCTGGAATAATGACTTTCAGTTGGCTTTAAATTGTGTCTGAAAGGTCATCTGGTGAACTCTCTGTAACAAGAGGGAGAATCCGTTTTCTCCAGGGGCAAGCGCCCTAGCCAATAGGCTATCCAATCCTAAACTCATTTCCAGTAGCATCCATTGGCAGATGAATGTGTTATACACAATCGAATATTAGTCAGGAAGACCCAAACCATGTCACTTGAAGAAAAGTAAATGGAACCAGGATTGTGGAACACATGACCGAGTAACTTGTGAACAGGTATGAAAGTGTCCTGGTGAAATGGGATATACGTAGTACGAAGACTTAAATCCTTTGGATATGTTCCAGACAATGGAGACAAGAGGACTGCGAGTTCGTTGGCTGCAGAGTGAGAGATATCCTCTAGCACCTAGCACCTTCTTATTCCAGCGATTGCTGAGGGTGATTCTGATTAGTAGGGGCAGGACAGACTCATGGGTTTCCCACTTCCTTCTGGAGCACTGACAAACTATAATAAATACTTACTAAAATGTTATTTATTTAATGACAAAAAAACTGCATGGAAATCTGTCTTTGGTGTGCTACCACTACCTAGCTTGGTTTAGTGTGAATTCTTAGCAACTTTAAAGCATTTTATTTGAAATATCCTTAAAAACAGTGTGTGATTGGTTATGGTGTGTGTGTGTGTGTGTGTGTGTGTGTGTGATAGAGAGAGAGAGAGAGAGAGAGAGGAGAGATTTGTACACAAGTGTAGTACCCACTGAAGCCAGGAGAGGGCGTTAGATCCCCTTTTGCTGGAGTTACAGCCTGATGTGGGTGCTGGAATTTGAACTTGGGGCCTGTGTAAATGCACTATGGGTTCTTAACCGCTCTGCTCATTAGCAGCCCTGTTAACGGCTTTTATTTATGAATACACCACAGCCTAGTTTACTGCACTCTTCTGCTTTATGTAGGTCAAGAAGGTGATTGGTATTTAATATCTGAAAAGCAAACAGATGTCTTAGATAGTGAAGGATGGTACTGTGGCTCTTGTTTTGCAGTCTTGCTATCCTGTCTGCATTGTCTTCTTTTGACTTATCTCTGTAATTCTAATCATTGTGAATCGGAAAGCCTAAAGAACCTGCAAGGAATAAATAAAATGCTGTCCCCCGTGGCTAAGTGCCTTGGAGGCAATAGAAACATTTGTAAATGGAAGATCTGGCCTTACAAGTGTCAGTGCTGATAGCAGAAGAAGAATTGCAACCATTTGTTTTTGCCCCCCCCCCCCCCCCCCCCCCCCCCCCCCCCCCCCCCCCCCCGCCACCGGCCTGCAGGTAGCAGGCATGAGCAGAGGCCACTTTTCAGAATCTGGCTGGGCAAAGGTGCGTGAGGAAGACCTGTCCAGGTAGGATTCTGATGAAATCTAGACTAACTGAAGAGCTTTACACCCGGATGGACGTTGTCCTTACCCTTGACCTCTGTGTGATCTGTCTGTTGGATAGGTTGAAGCAGCCATTTTGAGAAAAAATGTTTTAGACACCACCCTTTATAAAGTGTCAGATTGGTAGGATAAAGCAGAAACAAATCTTTTGAGGCTAGTCCAGTTCAAGTTCTAATCATGGCCAGGTCATCTGCTAGAACAGTAGTTCTCAATCTGTGGGTCGTGTTTGGGTGTTGAACAATCATTTCACAGGTAAGACCATCTGGATATCAGATAGTTACATTATTATTCATAAAAGTAGCAAAATTACAGTTATGAAGTAGCACTGAAAACAATTTTATGGATGTGGGGATCACCATAACATGAGGAACTGTATTAAAGGGTCACAGCGTTAGGAAGTTTGAGAATCACTGGGCTAGAGTGTGACCTGTGACATTCCTTTGGTTTCTTTAACACCCAATTCTTCACTTACAGAATGGGGACAGTGCCTGGCTGACCCTTGTTCTGTCCACTAGGGGGCCCTGTGCCTGCTCATGGATGATGCCTACCGTCTGTCTTCTGGGTGGAATTTTATAAATCAAGATGAAAGTGAAGCAGGTCAATGACTTCAAAAGGACCTATGAGGACTTGTGACCTTCTGGCTGCTTGATGCTGGCTGTGAGCTCCATGTTCAGCTGTATGTCTGTGTTCCTGCGATGGAACAAGCTTTGAGTACATGTCTGTGTTTTAACCTTGTTTCCCTAGTTACATTAGAAGCGCAGTAATAGTGCAGTGTTTTTACTTTGTGCTCTGAACCTCTCTACACATTGTCCTGATGATGTAAACTGGAAATGGCCAGCTAGTCACTTGTGCCTTGGGGCACAGAAAGATCGACACAGGATTCACAAGGGACCAGGAAGGGCAGATGACTGATCCCGCAGAGTTCTCTAACTGCCTCTGTCACTGTGTGGTGTAGTTAGTATTCTGGAAATATAGAGGCATGTTTTCAAGAGACGTTTCTTAAAATATACTCACTTTGTGACTGCTATTTATGTGGCTGTGTTTAGAGTGTTCTGCTCATCATAATTTGATGCAAGACTTCCTGTTTCTGTAAGACTTCCTGTTCTTTTCAGGAGACAAGATAAGAAAATGAAAAGAGGGAACTGGAAAGAGTTCTGTGGGTGTATTGAGAGTGGGAGTGAGATATATCTGTATCTACCCATCTCTCTCTCTTAAAAAGTGCACATTGAGTCAGGAAGGGTTGCTCAGTGTCATAAACACTTTCTCCCTACATTCTTCTTTTAAAGGAAATTTACTATTTTAATGATAACTTTATTTTGAGGTTTTAGTATATCAATGCAAATACAATGAAAAAATTGTGATAGATATCTGATCCTTGAAAGAGTCAAGTGCCCGGGTTTGAGAGAAGTCGCCATTCACGTTTCCTAGCTGGTACTGTTTGCCTCTGACCTTCACCGTGGGGTTGGTCGACACCATGAGTAAGAGCACTGAGTTTTGGCATGGGACCAACTTAGTACCTGTCCCCTGCCACCCATTACTTGAGTCACCTTGCATGCGGGGTCTAATTTCCAGGTCCCCACTCTTCTCCTTTGTAAAATATCATCTGTAGTACGACAGTAGACTCCTCGCAGGATTGCTGCATCAAATAGAACAGCAGCGTCTGCCCCTGACAGAGCCCAGAAAATTCAGCGGTCACTGTGTTGTGTTTATAACGGACACGTTGGTGTGTTATTACTCAGGTAGGGCTGAGGGGTGAAAGTGGATCGGGCCCTTGGTGCAGAGGCCTGGAGGGAACATGCTGTAAGAATTGGCGCGTCTCTCTGTTTCCTTATTTGTTTGTCTTTGCACGCTGCTGAATCATGCCCTTGGGAGACTGGGGAAAAAACACAAAAGAGAAGCCTCCTATTTAAATCTAAACATTCCTGCTGTGACACCCAGAAAAAGCTCTCCCCTACTGTCTCCATCCCTACAGATCTTGAATTTGTTTACTTTTGCTTTCTCAGTTTACATGGCCGTTTTGACAAAGCCTGAGTACAGGAAGTGTGCTGCCCTGGGGCCTAGCCAGCACACTTGGGAAGGAGGAAAGAACAGACAGAATACAGCGGAGTCTTAGTCCCGAACTCGCGGACCCTGTAGAGCTCAGAATGGGGAGACCACCGAGGGAAGGACAGACTGCTGCCTTGCTGGCGGGCAGGATGTCTGCGAGCACCACGAAGGCCGAGGTACAGTCGGGCAGAGAGGCTTGATGCGCGACTGGTACAATTGGACAGAGAGAAGAAACTCGACTCCATTGAATCAGAGTTTCTAGCTCTAGGGCTAGAAAGGCATTCACTGGATCACCCCCGCTTGCATTCCGGAATTGCAGTTTTCCCCAGCCCGCAGCCAGCCATCTGCGTGGCCCCCTCCCGCCTTCTCCTCCGTGGATGGCAAGGACTTGTACTTCTGACACTCACACTCGCAAGGTGACACAGTCTCTATTTAGGTTAGCTGTGACAGACAAACGTTTGCAGGCTCATTTATACATTCCAAGTCCGTTTTTCAGAAGTGTATGTATAGTTTTTGCTGTTCTTCTATTGAGTTTACCTTTGCTGGATGATTTTTCAGGATCTCTTCCTGATGTGTTCTGGGTTCTATGATCTGCTGTCTTCATCTGTCAGTCCCCGCGCCCCATGGTTTGTGCGTTTAAAACTCAAAATTGCCGCCTACTTATTTAGATGATAAGAGGATTTTAAAAATCCTATCATTTTAAAAATGATTTTAAGAATCCTATCGTATCATTGCTGGGATCAGGAGTTTGAGGAACCTTTAAAAAAACTTCTAGAAAGTTGACTGGGGTAATATTGAATTAGTGGGTTATTTTGGTCCAAATTAACATGCCACAAAACCCATAAAATAAAACAGAACCACAGTGGCAGGAAACAAAAGTTGAAGTATAAATCAAAGCCACTAAGTCCCTGCGTGCCAAGTTCCAGGAGGCCCGAGCACATGTGCTGACCTCTGCTTATCACGGCTCTGGCGTTTCATGTCTCCACAGCGACACATTGGCTTTCCTCAGCTGTCACATGTGTTAGCGCAGAATGGACACCGGGTGTTCTTTTCCCCCTTTTATTGAAATTAGATTTTTTTTCTCACTTAATGTATCGGGATTATGGCTTCCCCGCCCTCACTCCCCCCAGCTCCTCCCCACATCCCCGTCCATCCGGATCCATTCCCTCTCCTCCTCTCACTAGAAAACAAGCAGGTGTCTACAGGACAATAATAAAGTAACATATAGTACAGTAAAACAAAAACTAACACATCAGACTAGGACAAAACAAACAAGCAGAAGAAGAGCCCAAGAAAAGGGACAAGAAACAGATATAGACTCAGAGACCCACTCATGTGCACATTCAGAAATCCCATAAAAACACCAAACTGGAGATGTGTGCGCTCTCTCTCTCACACACACACACACACACACACACACACACACTAAAAATAAGATGCAGTTAAAAATGAAGAGTAAAGAGCCCTGATATGACACTACAGGACAAGGAACCTCCAAAGACGCCATGGAGTTCATTTTCTACTGCATTTGCAGCTACCCTTATGAGTAGTTTGTTTCCCCAGTGAGATTCTCTTACAGAAAACAAAGTTTCCATTTGCAAGTTGTTAGCAACCAGAGACCAATCTGGGTTAAGATGGGGCATGTGACCCCTGCTTTCAGCTCTAGGACTCTCACGGCTAACGCTCACATACGTGCACACGTGCTGTGTTTGTCTTTCTGGGTCTGGATATCTATGATTTTTTCTAATTCCATTCATTTACGTGAGAAATTTGTATTTTCTTCTTTTTTTAATGACTGAAAACATTTCATTGGGGAAATGTATACATTTTGTACTTTCACTAAGCTGTTGAGGGACATCTAGGTGTTTCCAATTTCCGGCTATTATGAGTAGAGCAACATTGGACATGGTTGAGCAAGTATATCTGTGGCAGAAGAGTAAAGAGGGGTATCTTGGAAACAGATTGAGTCCCATCTTCTCGAGGACCTGCTACACTGATTTCCATAGTGACTGCAAATTTGCATTCCACCAGAAATAGATGAGTGTTCCCCTTGCTCCACATCCTCCCCAGCATCGGCTGTCCTTTGTGTTATTGATCCCAGCCATTCTAATGGGTGTAAGATGGGATCTCAAGGTGCTTTTGATTTGCATTTCCCTGATAACTAAGAATGTTGAACATTTCTTTAAGTGTTTCTTAGCCATTTAAATTTCTTCTTTTGAGAATATCTATATCCCATTTATTAATAGGGTTGTTTCTTGATATCTAGTTTTTTGAGTTTTTATATATTTTGGATATGAGCCCTTTATTGGATGTGTAGTTGGAAAAAGTCTCTTCATTCTGCAGGCTGCCACCTTGTCCGAATGGCGGTGTCCTTTGTCATGCACGAGCTTTTCTGTCTTATCAAGTCACATTTATTATTTGTTGCTCTGAGTACTTGTACTAATGGTGTTCAGCTCAGAAAGTCTTTTCCTGTGCAAGGCTATTCCCCACTCTCTCTTCTATCTTCTTCTCTCTTCTATGGTTTTATGTTGAAGTCTTCGATCCATTTGGAGTTGAGGTTTGTGCATGGCGGTATGTACTGGCCTATTTGCATTCTTCTACATGCAGCCATGCATTTTGACCAGCACCATTTGCCGATGATGCTGTCTTCTTCCCAGTGTGCATTTCTGGCTTCTTTATAAAATAAATCAGGTGTTCATAGGTGTGTGGATTTCTATCTGGGGCTTCAATTCAATTCCATTGACCAGTATGTCTGCTTTTGTGCTGTGCAGTTTCTGTTCCTTGAGATCATGGCTAGTGAGACCTCCAGAAGGGTTTTTTTTTCAGGATTGTTTTAGCTATCATAGGCTTTTGAATTTCAATAGGAAGCTAAAAATTGTTCTTTCAAGTTCTGTGAAGACTTGTGTTGGAATTTTGATGGGGAATGAATTGAATCAGTAGATTTCTTTTGTTAGGATGGTGATTTTTACTATATTAGGCCTACCGATCGTGAGCATGGGAAATCTTCCCGTATCCTCGTGGCTTTTTCCATTTCCTATTTTACCATCTTGAAGTTTGTTTCATACAAAGCTTTCCATTGCTTGGTTGGAGCTATTGTGAAAGGTGTTGTTTCACTCATTTCTTTCTCAATCCTTTTGTCATCTGTAGATAGGAAGGCTGGCGGTTTTTGTGAGTTAACATTGTGTCCAGCTACTTTGCTGATGTGTTTATTAGCTGTGGGAGTTCCCTGATATAATTTTTGGGGACATATATGTATACTATCATAAATCTACAGATAAATAAACTTTAATTTCTTCCTTTCCAATTTTTATCCCCTTGAACTCCTTCTGTCGTCTTATTGCTGTGGCTAAAACTTCAGGTACTATGTTGAATAGGTATGGCAAGAGTGGACAACTCTGCCTTGTTTCAGATTTAAGTGGAATTGCTTTGAGATTCTCTCCATTTAAAGTGATGTTGGCTATGTGCTTGCTGTAGACTGTAGTTGTTAGCCACTGTGTGGGCTCACCAAGAGAGACAAGGAGGCGTATTCATGGGTGCAAACCCTGCCAGACCTCAGCAGAGGGAACCATCATCACGGCAGACACCATGCTAGGACAGTGGAACCCTGAGCATCCGATCTTAGGGGCTTTCATTGTAATCTGAGCTTCTCAGGTGTTTCATTGATAACAGTGCGGATCATGATCAGTCAACCATCTTTTACATAATGCCAACACCTGCAGACAGTAGAAAACGCCAAGGCCTAGGCAGGCCTTCCCCCAACAATGCACAAAACAATAACTAAAATAAACGACTGCAACAGTAAAGTCTTTATTGTCCTGAGCTGTGCTCCTTGTATTCCCAACCTTTCCTGGACTTTCTTCATGAAGGCGTGTTGGATTTTATCAAAGGCCTTTTCTGCATCTAATGAGATGATCATGTGGTTTTTGTCTTTCAGCTTGTTTATATGATGAGTTGCATTTATTGATTTATGTATGTTAAACCATCCCTTCATATCCAGGATGAATTCTACTTGATCATGATGGATGATGATTTTGATTTTTCTTGGATTTGGTGTGCAAGCATTTTACTGAGAACTTTTTGCATCTATGTTTATTAGGAAAATTTGTAATTCTCTTTCTTTGTTGGGTCTTTATGTGGTTTGGGCATCAGGGCAACTGTGGCCTCATAAAATGAGTTGGGCAATGTTCCTTCTGTTTCTATTTTGTGAAATAATTTGGAGAATATTGGCATTGACTCTTCTTTGAGAGTCTGGTAGAATTCTGTGCTAAAACCGTCTGGTCCTGGGCTTTTTTGATTGGGAGACTTTTAATAACTGCTTCTGTTCACTAGGGATTATAGGTCTGTTTAAATTGTTTATCGGATCTTAACTTTAGTAAGTAATATGTATCGAGAAAATTATACATTTCTTTTAGATTTTTCAAATTTGGCAAAGTAAAGTTATTTTTTCTTTTTTTTTGAGAGAAAGTCTGTTTACTGTTTTAATTTATTGCAACGTAAAATATTCCATCAGATTATGCAGAAAATCCAGGTAGCAGAAATATATAGCCTGTGAATTTCTTCCAGGGTCTCAGGTAAGCTTTACAAGGCCATAAAATGATGAATACATGTGTGTGTACTATACAATTTAAAGCACACCTACTTTTTTGTACCTAAGGACTCAGGTATAGAAATAAGCTTTGTGGTACTGAGGTGACATTAGGCCTTCCCCACAACATGATTGCATTTAAGGTTAAATATGAACATTATGCGAGGTCTCATGTCAGTCAATCCTGTTTGGATTGTGGGTTCAAAGCAGCATATTTGACACAAGCTCAAAGATATACCTCCACTGAGCCTATGTGTGTGTGTGTATGTTTGTGTGTGTGTATGTATGCGTGTGTGTGTATATATGTATGTGTATGTGTGTTTGTGTATATGTGTGTTTGTATGTATGTCTATGTGTGTGAGTGTATGTGTGTATGTATGTGTGTGTGTGTATGTGTATGTGTGTGTATGTGTGTGTGTGTGTGTGTATGTATGTGTGTATGTGTGTGTGTGTATGTGTGTGTATGTATGTGTGTGTATGTGTGTGTGTGTGTAGATGGTGGAAGTCAGGGCAGGGCTGACTGTAACACACGATGACTCTTAGCCATCTGCAGCTGTCGGCAAGATGGGAACATATGCAGTCATGTCAGTGTCTTTACTGGGATGTCTCCCTGCATTTGAGTCTCATCCATAAACAGCTTTACCTCCCCCACTCTGAAGTCCAAACACCTTGGCTGCCTCATATTCACCCTGGTGGTTGAGCTGTCTGACCAAGTGGGTTTCCAAGCAGGAGAGTGCCCACACTTCCCATTATACACCCTTGTGGCTCTCCATTTAGGAGCTGCAGGTTGATATTTGATGCAGAAGAGTGCTGGGGCTGTGGGTCTGGGAGAGGGCTGCTCCTGCAGTCACACAAAGTGTCCTCCGTGGAGACTCAGCAAGTCACACATACACACACACACACATACACACACACAAACATACACACACACACACACACACACACACACACACACACGAGTATCTTGCCTCTCTAGTATTTCCCCCTCATTTTTAGCTTCTAATTTTTCAAAAAAAAAAAAAATCACTGTGCCTTAAAGCGTTTCTCCTCTTTTGCAGGTGAACAGGTCTTGGGCTGGGTGATGCTCTCTGCTCGCTTTGTCTGCGTCGTGGGGTCTGCCCTCGTCTCCCGACTTAGGGTTATCTCCATCAAGCGATCGCTGCAGAGCTTTCCCTTTGCCTCTTCGTGTTTACAAAGCCGCGCCTGCTCTTTGCGCCAGGCTTTCGGCACTGTCACCGAGAATTCATTGTCCAACTCAAGGTCAGAAGACATTTTCTGATGTGTGCTCCAGAACCCTCGTGGATTAATGTCTTCCATGCAGCTCTGTGGACCTTCGGAGTCAACCGTTGGTGTGGTGTGTGGTGAGGGTCAGGTCTTTCTGTGCCGCTGGTTTTTGTGCCTCTATCTGATTAGCCCCGGCCCCAGTCCTTGAGAGGACTGTTTTCTGTCTCCATTAATTATCTTGGCACCTTTGTCAAAATTACGCTGATTGTTACGTAAGAGTTTATTTCTGGGCCTTTAATTCTATCCTGCTGATTTATATGCCTATCCTGTGCCAATGCCACTGTCTTGATTAATGTAGCTTTATAGTGAACATGGAAACCAGAAAGCGTACGTTCTCCAACTTCATTCTGGGTCAAAATTGACTTTTGCTATTCTTTTATATTTTTATATGACCTTTAGTATTAGTTTGTACATTTCCATAAAATTGCAGTTGGGCATTTCAGTAGGGTTTAGGGTTTAATTTAGAGATCAATATGGAGACAATACCATCCTGATGATATTGGCTATTTTAATCTTTGAACCTGAAATGTCTTAATTCATTTATGTTATTTTAATTTCTCTCAGGAATTTTAAAAATAGCTTCAGAATAATATTTTGTTTATTTTTTTACTGACTTAATTTCATTTTTGGATGCTTTATGAGTAGAGTTCTTTCTTTCAAATTTCATTTTCAAATCATTTATTACTAACACTTCTAATTGACTTTGTGTAGTAACTGTGGGGCCCATGACTTCTAGAGCCTCGTTCACATAGGACATCCAATGTCACAGCACAGCTTCAGCTTGTTTCCAAACTAGATGAGTCTTCTTTCTAGTTCCCTTTTATCTTCCTCTCTTCCCTCTCTCCCGTGTTTTCCGCCTCTCCTCTTTCTTAGTTTTGTGCTTCTCTTATTGCATTGGCTAGGGCCATTCTCAATATTGGACAGACATTTCTGATCTTCCCAAACTGAGGGTACAAAGTGTGCAGTTTTAGCCCTATGTTTGCAGTTGGGTTTTTGTAGATGTCCTTGGTCAGGTTGAGGGCACTTTCTTCTTTTTCTTTTTGATGTTGTTGCAATATTAGTGTTGTCATGTAGCCCAGGCTTGCCTGTAGCTTGCTATGTAGACCAGGCTACCTCAAATTTGAATTGATCCTTCTGCCTCTGTCTTCCAAGTGCTGGGTTTACAGGTATGTGCCACCATGACCGGTTTCAATATCTGTTTGATGATTTACTTTTTAAAATCATGAATGAATTTGGGGTTTTGTCAACTGCTTTTTTTCTGTATCTGTTAAAGTGACTTTTCTTTGGAATATTATTTTATCAATATAATCTATTAAAGTATTTGATTTTTGGATACTAAACTAACCTTACATTTGGGGGAAAGTATAACTTGATCAAATTTTATAATCATTTAAAAATATTTCTGAATTTGGGTTGCTAGTACATCGCTCAGGTGGTATGTTTTCTAGGGCTTCAGCCGGAGTTCCATGTGCGAGGTAGCTTAGAGCAGCAGTGTCTTTTCTTCCACAGTTTGAAGGTCAGGTGCCCAAAAATCCACGTGTCAGCAAGGCTGTGCTGCCACCGACAGCCCCCAGAATGGCTGCTCCTGCCTTTTCAGCTTCCGGCAACTACCGGAAGCCCTCGGCCTCCTTGTGGATCTATCACTGCTGTCTCTGCTTCTGTTTTCAGGCACATTCTCCCAACTTGGGTCCAAAGTTCCCTCTTGTAAGGACATCGTTTTTTGAGTCATGGCTTGTGAGGAAACAAGGTGTGATCTTTCTGTATGAGTTTCTCAGGACGCTGTGACAAAGAGCTCCCTGGCTGAGGAGGTTGGAACAGGAAACATTCATTCCGTCTCAGTTCTGACGATCAGAATCCAAGATCGTGGCGTGGGCAGGACTGGCTCCTTGAGAGGCTGTTATGAAGAGGTGGCTCCAGGCCTTCCTTCAGCCCCGGATGGTTGTAACGATCTTTGGCATTCCTTGGGGGTATAGAAGCATCCAGCAATCTCTGCTTTTACCTTCAGTGGTAATCTCTGTTTGTGTCTGCATCCAAAGTCTCCCAACACAGTAGTGTTGGACCCTGTTTGAACAGGCTCTCACTGTAAGTTGATCGTCTACAGAGACTCTGTTTCTTTCTCTCCCCCCTCCCTCCTTCTTCCCCTCCCTCCTTTCCTTTCTTACCCTCCTCTCTCTTTTGGTATTGAACCCAGGGCCATGAGCACGCTAAGGAGGCACTCTACCGGTAAGCTATATTCCTGGTACCAAAGACCCTATTTCTAAAGAAGGTTGAGTTCATCGGCATGAGCCTTCGGCGACCAGAAAGCATCGAGTAAAGCCGGAACCGGAGCCAGGGAGAATGTCCAAAGGCCCACCCCCAGTGGTCTACTTTATCAGCCAGGTTCTACATCCTGAACGACCCACAGTCTCCTGAAATATCAACCCTGGCAAGGGAAGTAGTGTTCAAACCATAAGCCTATAGGGACACTTCAGACTCCAACCTTAATAGGGGTGGATCTGACTCAACCCAGAAAGCCAGCTATTGTTGCTGGCTTTCAATTGGTGGTGACAAGAGAAGCCTGTTGGTGCCCTCTCCGGGTGCCTTCATGCCCACCCGTGACTTATGTTTTGTCCACTTCCTATACCACACAGGCTTCTTTCTCTATCAGAGTTTCAATAAAACTCATCTAAGTAAATTAAGAACAAAACTTAAATTTGTCTAATTAAGTAATTTATGTACTAAAGGCTAGTTACAGTGTAGAGATAACTTACCAATTTCTGCTTTACAAAGACAGCTTACAGGAACTTATGCCTTTAATATGAGAGAGTGGGGCATACTACTGATATACTCTTGCAAAAAATACCCAGAGCTATGTTTCTGCCATATCTGAACCCACACATTCTCTACTGCTGTGTCTGAACCTACACATCCTATTCTGCTGTGTCTGAACCCACACATTCTCTACTGCTGCATCTGAACCCACACATTCTCTACTGCTGCATCTGAACCCACACATTCTCTACTGCTGCATCTGAACCCACACATTCTCTACTGCTGCATCTGAACCCACACATTCTCTACTGCTGCGTCTGAACCCACACATTCTCTACTGCTGCATCTGAACCCACACATTCTCTACTGCTGCGTCTGAACCCACACATTCTCTACTGCTGCGTCTGAACCCACACATTCTCTACTGCTGCGTCTGAACCCACACATTCTCTACTGCTGCGTCTGAACCCACACATTCTCTACTGCTGCGTCTGAACCCACACATTCTCTACTGCTGCGTCTGAACCCACACATTCTCTACTGCTGCGTCTGAACCCACACATTCTCTACTGCTGCGTCTGAACCCACACATTCTCTACTGCTGCGTCTGAACCCACACATTCTCTACTGCTACATCTGAACCCACACATTCTATACTGCTGTGTCTGAACCCACACATTCTATACTGCTACATCTGAATGACACCATTAAGAGAAGAAAGTGCTGTGTGCTTGTTGCGACTTAGAAGTTGCCGGTTTTCCATGTGATTTGAGATCCTTCACATTTGGTTTTACATGAAACACGGCACGCACAATTACATAATAGGAAGGATCTTATCAGAAACTAGTTGTAGAGTGCAGGATTGATGCGCGCCAGGTCAGATCCCTTTCTCTAGCGTCAGAACTGCTCAGAATATATGGTGCAGATGACGGTCCTCACTTCTTGTGCCCTCTTAATACCCAAAGGCTTACTCAGCTTCCCGTGCCCACGTTGGACAAGTGCTCAAACCCTGTGTTGCTGAGAGCTTTGGGTCTCTGTTGCTAGACATGTTATTATGGTTATAATGTAGAAGAACTACCAGTCATGTTAAGCATCTTTAGTAGAAGAATTCAAAATTACCACTATACTTTTTTATTAAAAATAGCTCATAATTATAACCAGCACACAGTTTTCCTAAGTATGAGCAAAATCATCACTCTTCATAAAAAAGAAATTATCCTTACTTTTCAAACACTTCTGTGATTGTTTATTATCAGATTCCACAGGGAGTGATAGATGTGTCAACCTAAGACTTTTGATAATTATGACATAAGTGGTAGACACAGAACACGAAGACTTTTGGGCTTCTTCATTCTTCACTGTCTGAGACATTTGTTTCATCATCAGACTCATCTGTTCAGCAAACATTTGCTGGCTATTCTTTTATACTGGATTGTGGGAAAACATAGTTGAATAAAACAGTGTGTCCTCCTAAGGAAATACTAATCCAGATAGAAAAGTGGGGCCTATTTCTAAAAAGACAATAAAATGAGGCAGAGCCAGAAGACCATAATGAGGCTTTGTAGACTTGTTATTAGAGATGTATTCTTCTAGCCAGGAAAGAAAAGCTCATGTTTACTGAATGATAGCATGGACCAGACTCAGTGGCCATGCCAATCCAGTCTTACAAGGTAGAGCCCATAGTGATGGGCACATATTAAGATTATGCAGCTGAAATCCTAGGAAAGAACTCCAGGATAAATTGTTGGAGCAAAGGAAAACATTTACTTGAAAGACTAGGAAGATAAAAAGTAGGAAGCCTATCACCATCGAGGACCACCCTGCCTAGGGGAGCAGGTGGAAGGCCATCACACACAACTATGGGAGGCATGTTAGATAGGCAGTCACAAAGGCAATTAAAAACATGGGGTTTTGCTATTCTGACACATGGGCTACTATAATCTGCAAACTACTGGATATTGTGGGTTCTATGAATCTAAAGAGAAGATCCTGGTAAGAAAGTATGACTCATGTCTTCTTAGTTCCTTTCCCCATTTGTAAAGGAATATTAGATTCTTTAATCCAGCAGCATTGCTGCTCCAGGCTAGAAATAATGTTGGTACACACCTTTAATCCCACTATTCAGAAAGCAGTGGTAGCCCACACCTTTAATCCTAGTACAGTGGTAGTACTTGCCTTTAATCCCATCACTTGGGAGACAGGAAGCAGAGCTTAGAAGGAGTCAGTGTGAAACAGTGTGACATCTGAGATGAGTCAGAGTGAAGGGCAGGCAAAGTGACAAATCAGAGGAAGAGTTAGCAGAATGAGGACACGCCCAACTCTCAAAATATAAAAGGCTCTCAGCTCAGAGAGTCAGGATAAGAGGCAGGGAGAGAACAAGACACAGAGATAATGAAGTGGTCTGACTGAGGATAAGGCAGAGAATCAGAGAGGCTGACTGGAGCAGTCTAAGGCAGTATGAGGCAAGCAGTCTAAGGAGTCTGAGGCAGAGACACAGAGGCAGCTTGGCAGAAGAAGTGAGTGTCAGTCAGGAAGAGTGAGCCAGTTTGAAGCCAAGAAGAGGGTTCAGTCAGAGAAGTTGTGGGAATCAGCCCAGAAGAGTTCACTACAGCTCTGAGTTTAGAAGGAGCTAGTCAGAGTAGTTCAATCAGCAGTAAGCCTAGGAGGCTTAAACACTCTAGATTGTATGGAGGCTGAGTCTGAAGCCTTCTAGTTCTAGCTTAAGATAAGATGCTATGGAGGCCCAAAAGCTCCAGGGCTCCAGGACTAGGACGTGGGATTGAATTAGCCAAAGAATAAACTGCCCTTTGTCTTGAATCAACGGCTACAGCCATGTGTAGTCAGTAGTGCAGCTCATTACGAAAGACCAAGATGTCTTTTCTTTGGAAAACAGAAGATGGCAAAACCTACCTTCCCCAGAGGACCAAGAGACGCATATAAGGGCCTTTCCCTTGGAGGATGTGTGTGTGTGTGTGTGTGTGTGTGTAAAACTGAAAGGCAGCTGTCAAGTCTTACGACACAGTTTCAACCAGTTAGGTGCTTTGATCTGAGGCCTCGTCTACAGAAGAGCAAAGGGAAGCCATCAGGAACTCCAACATCAGTGACTTTCAAATCAGCGAAGACCAAGTGGGGCCAGAATATTCATTTAGGGTTTTCTCTGGTATCACACAATAAGGGGGAAACTGAGTTTAGGGATTGGAATGTGAAAAGGAATTGGGTGAAGGTAGGGGATGAGTAGGCAGGAGTTCCGGAGAGGGTCCCGCCAATTTGTGAGGCCGACAGCGGTGGTAAGGTAACTGGGCATTACTTTATGGAAAATGGGAACCCAACCTAGCTTTGTAAGTAAGAGAATAATGTGACTAAATTTGCATTTTAGGAAAATTAATTTGAATGAATTCTGAGTTAGCTTAAGGCCCTGTCTTGAGGTAGATAAACCAAAGTAGGCTGAGAGGACACTAGAGAAATGCAGAACAGGCTGGGGCTCAGTCCAACAGGAAGGCACCTTCTTTTCCCCAGTGATGGGCTGTAACCTAAAAGACAAAGCAAACCCTTTCCTATGTTGGTTTTGGCCAGTTTTTTTTTTTTTGTTGTTTTTGTCTTTTATTTGTTTATTTTTTTGTTTTAATTCATAGACAACAGAAAGCCAACTAGAACACAGGTCACATGCCCAATCTGGCACACTGCTGATCAGCTGACCTCTTAACCGAGAGTTCTGTAGTGTTGGGTATAAAGAAGGGTCATGTCTTCTTCAGCTATGGCACAAGACTGCCACTTACCTGGCTTTGGCGCACATTCACTACGCCCCTCATGTGACCCCTGGGAACACAGCAGTTCTGACTTCTCTTCCCACCTCCTGCTGGGTTCTCAAGGAGTCTACAGGACATCAGCACATACTGCTTAGCTGGAAGGATCTCTTCTCTATGATCCAAGATCTGCAGTCGAATCACTTTCAAGGCTCTGCTTGGGGTAGGTTTTCAGCAACCATCTGAAAGGAGGGTCCAGTCTTCTTAATAACACAAATTAATCTTCAGTCTGGTCCTCTGAACAATATTGTAATCAAAACAACAGATTCTGAATTGTTCCGGGCAGAACGGAAACACAGCCACAGTGCCACTCAGGGATGCTGCAGCTGTGGCAGGAAACTTCCAAGCAAAAGCGTTCTCAGCAGCGTGTCTGAAACTTCTTGGCCTTTAAAAGTGCTTTTGTCACAAAAAGGATGCCAGCCATGTAATTTCAGACTTAAACAAGAACCAGAATTGCAGTAATTATGGACATTTTGTGAGCACACTTCTGCCCAACGATAGAGTGGAAGTTCTATCTTTTTGACCCAATTGAATTCTGCTTTAGATATCAATTTCTGAAGAATATGGTTATTATTAATAAGACATTAAGAGGATATCATTTCCTTTGATGATAATTTGATCTCCCGGTAGAAATGAGTTATTAGAACAATTAGAAACCGCACTGGGATTGGCTGTCAAGCAGGAGATAGTGTTTTCTTCCGTTTCTGACAAATTCATCCTTTGGAAAATGTGTGTCTTCCTGTTTAAAATTATATGGGAATGAAAACTGCCCTTTCGTCTTTAAAAAAGATTTTGTAAGGATTTGCATGACTGTGCAACTTTAAAATGCAAAGTTGTCCTTCTGGCCAATATGATGGTAGCGCTTATAGAGAAGCAGAAGAGATATCATCTGTGCATTGTGTCAGGCCCTGGGAGGCCCTGCCTAAAAGCAGCCTGGGAACAGGTGTTGTCTTTCATCCTTAGAAAGGAGGCAGGTGAAGCCCATGGGTGGTCCTGGCTTTCCAGTTCCAGCGGATGTTGAGGGTTGAGGAAAGCTTCCTCCAGAGGCACCTCTGTGGAGGTAGCTCTGCTCCTGCCAGGGATCAAGCGCTGCATCTTCCTGTGAGCATGGGAGGGAAAGCCACTTTTCTGGGAGGGTGAGAACCAACAGATGCTGTCGCATGCTTGTGGACCACCATGAGGGGCATTTATGATGTGCTGATTTCATCCTGCCTTATACAACCTGCACTCTCTAAGAAAGTTGGGGCCTGAATTGAGAGAGTTCACAAGGAAAGCACAGGGCAAATCTGAGTTTCTCAGGGAAAGAATAGCTGGGCTGATGGCCTTGTGAGATGGCCAGTTGAGGTCCTGCATTAGTTAGCTAACGAGTAAGGCGGGTTTCAGAGGGCCTTTATTAGCACACCTTCAAAGTATTCCTTCCCCTTCCTCAGCTAAAATATTTTGGAAAAAGCCAAGTATGTCTACACACCTTTATCACAGTAACTGAGCATGAGCAGAGTGTGTGTGTCTGCCATGTTAACCTTCACGTGCTTCATGATGTTTTTTTTTCTAGTATAGTTTCCCTTGCTGTAACAAAATGACCTGGAAAAGCAGCTTAGGTGATAGACGGCTTATTTGGCTTCCAGCTCTAGGTTTCAGTCCCTCATTGTGGAGAAGTCAAGGCAGGGACTCGAAGCAGTCAGCCACATCGTAAGAGCCAAGGACAGAGGACGTTCATGCTTGCTTACTCTTACACCTTCAAGACCCAAGCCATGGAACACTATTTGTCTGCATACTCTTGTACCAGTTAACATAATCAAAACAACCCTCATCTATACGCCCACAAGCCAACCTGTCGAGTACAGCACTGGCCATGATGGTGGTTCCCTCTGCTGAGGTCTGGCAGGGATTTCACATGGGAGGGCACCTCCCTGTCTTCTTTGCTGAGCCCGCAGCAGCATGCAACTACATCTAACTCTGAATGTTGAGTAGTTAATATTTTGCTGTGTAGCCATCTTTGTTTGGGGAACAGTATGATTAGTAGTAGGGGCACCTCAGATCTCAGAGTCATTGACATACACGGGAATGTTATTAAAAGCGAAGCACAGGAGGACCGGGCACATGAGCCCACTATGTCATAGCAGTAACAGATGCATTCAACCGAGACAACGTAGCGAGAAACAGCAACTCTGTAGTCATACTCCTTCCCTGCAATTTCATCAACGTTTTTCCAGTGATTGGTTCTTTCATCTGAGTTGCCGTTGGTAGGAGACTCTGTTAACGGCTCGGCAACTCCATGCCCTGCTCTCATTCATCTCTAGCCTTTTAGAAGCCTTGGAACCTTTTTGTCCATTTTTCACAGGTTAAGTTAGTCTTTCAGGTATCCATGCTAGCTTTTTAGCACTCTGAGGAAAGAACACAGACGTAACCCCGGCTCCAGCGAATTACTGAATCTGGGCCGTGCGATTGGCCAGACATAGCACCTATCTACATATGTATTCCTAAATACATGACTATGACTGGCTGTAAAGTGTGACTTGTACGTGTGTTTTTACTGCTGACCATTTGGTGTTTGGATAACCAACTGGTGTGCTCTCCTCTGGGGGAGACTGTTTCTCCCACTCTCAGTATTCCTTAGTTGCCTTGAGCAGGGTTGAGGCCTGGTGGTCTTTCTTTCCCCTATCCACGCTGGCATGTGTATTGTTGTCCTTGTGCAGCTCGTGGTTGGGCAGCCTTGTTGGTGAGACCTCGTAGGTGTAACTTCTGACATTTCTAGGAGACACAATCTCCGTATTCAAAGAACCTTGTCCAGAGTTGGACCCTTTGGACCTGGCATGTGTGGACACACAGCATTTACGTAGTTCGTACCCATTCATGTCTTGCATGATGCTGAGCATGAGACTGGGTAGCAGATGGACACGGAGATCATCTGCGAGCATCTAAGTGGCAAAGCCTATGGTGGACACATGGGTCTGGAGCACAGGACAAAGTTCTGACTGAAAAGATACAGATCTGGGACCTCCCTGTATTACCTGTTTGAGTTGGTGGAGTTGGCGATTGCAGTTCACAGGTCAGGGGAGAGTATCTTCTGGCTCAGGAAGTTCCTTGACCTCTCTGACTTTCATTTTCTCTGCTGTCAGCTGGGACCAATAACACTTGCCTTGGGCTACTGTGGTTATTGCAGGTCTGTGAAAGCTTAGCCCATTGTCTAGGCCTGAGAACACAAATAAAAAATAGCAGTGGAGAGTAAAGGCAAAACCCAGGGGAAATTTATTAATGAGCATGTGGGGTCCATTCGGTCAAATAAATAAAAGGGAGGGAGGGCTTTGGACACACAGTGATCTGTTTTTCTTCTTAGTAATAGTTTGGACAGTGCAACTTAACTCTGAAGTTACATTTGGGATATTCTAAATAGTAATTTTGAAGGGGAATTTAAGCATTAGTATCTTTTGAGCAAATTTCACCTGCCCTCCTCTATTCTATTTCAAATGACTAAAATGAAGAGTTACCGTAAAGGAGTTTTAATTAGCATTCTAGGTCCGGCTGGATCGCCCAGTGTGCAGAGGTGATTGCTTCCAAGCCTGACCACCCGAGAGCACACACATGCTGTGGCACACGCACCCCTAATACGCACGCAAAGTTAAAAGAATAAAATGTAAAAGTCTGAAACTCAACCAGGGTGGAAGAGAAGCCTGGTAACATATTGCCATCACTGAAGGCTCACAGTGTAAAACAGCCTCTTTAGGGATTTGTCTGTTTGAAATTTATTTTTATACTAGTGGTACACTCAGAGTGGGTCTGACTGTCCTGTGTACACAGGTGACGGGTATGGAAGGCAGGCATAGCCACCCTGAATGTCAGCATCCATCCTGTGCTTTTAGGAAAACGAATTGTGAAATTTTCCTGTCAGAAAAAAATCGATTGTGACTCCTTGGGCTCCACTGTAAAAATCCCTCCCATCCGCGCGTTAAAACCCTCTTTCTGTCATGTAGTTTCCCTAGCAGCCTTGTCCATTTAACCTGGACAGTCAGATGGCATTACGTACGACCTCATCATGCCGTTGAGACCACCACAGCGTGCGGAGGCAGGGGCCACTTAAGCATCACATTGCAGAGCTGTAACTGACAAAAAGAGTGCTTCTTAGTGAAAAACAGCATAGTACAAGATGCTTTTAAAAGTGCAATTTAACCATTCTCAAGTAAACAGGTAAATCTTGGAGTCTCGTCCTGGATAGTCTTAGGTCAACTTGACACAAGCTCTAGTCATCTGAAAGGAGGGAGCCTCAGCTGAGTAAATACCTCCATAAGATCCAGCTGTAGGGCATTTTCTCAACTAGTGATTGATGTGGGAGAGCCCAGCCCACTGTGGGTGGGGCCATCCTGGGCTGGTGGACCTGAGTTCTATAAGAAAGCAGGCTGAGCAAGTCATGGGGATCAATCCAGTAAGCAGCACCCCTCCACGGCCTCTGCATCAGCGCCTGCCTCCAGGTTTTGGCTCTGTTTGAGTTCCTGTCTTGACTTCCTTCAGTGACAGACAATGGCGTGGAAATGTAAGTGTAAACCCTTTTCTCCCCTTGCTCTTGGTCATGGTATTTCATCACAGCAATGGAAACCTAACTAAGACAAGTTGGTACCAGGATTGTGGGGTATTGCTGAGACAGACCTGACCGTGTTATGCTTGGAAGGATTGTGGAAGGACTTTGGAACTTTGAGTAGGAAAAGCCATTGAGTGTCCAATGCTTGGTGAACTGTTCCTGGGAGCTTGGAGGACAGGATGTTGAGGGCACTTTAGAAGGTGGGAACCTGGCTTGTGACTTTTCTTCAGGAAGTTTAAGGACTTTATTGGAGCCATTTGTTATTTTGAATTAAGATTCCGTGGTTCCGGTTAGCTGGGGCTGAAGAATCCGTGCGATTAACAAGATACCAGAATCACTAAAGTGAAACCTTAGCTTTGCTGAGATACTCCATGCTGGTCAGCTGGAGCTGAGAAATTAGTGGTGATTAAGAAGAGACCAGCATTGTTGAGGCGAGCTCTTCTGGGAAGGATTTCTTGAGAGCACACAGAAGCTGTGTTCCAGTGGCAGCAAAGATTGTACCTCACACTGACAGGTGAACTTAGTAGTGTAAGAGTCACCCAGGTGGTATTGGCAATGAAGGGGTCATGGAAAGCAGCTGAAGCTTGGCACTATGAGAGGCCAGGAGAAGCCATCGGTGAAGGTGCAGCCTTCACCAGTTGCAGTTAAAGACCCAGGATTGACGAGGTCATGCAGAGAAGTTGAGCCTATCAGAGGCTATTGATGAAAGTGCAGCCCAGTTGCAGCAGAAGACCCCAGCACTTTGGAGATGCCAATGCCATGGGATGACCACCAAGAACAGCAGCAGCAATGGAGGGGAGCCAGCAGGAGCCTAGAGAGCAAACTGTGTGTGCTGCAGAGGGCAGAGCCAGAGAAATGACTTTGAGGCACCTTGGAGGGCACAGAAGACTGTCAGTAAATCCCAGACACTGGAGACTGAGTTATTTTGGAGTTTGGTTTTGTTTTGCTTTGATTGTAACTGTGCCCTGGCTTTTCCCTTTTGAAGTAAGAAAGTATTTAACTTATTTTTGATTTTATAGAAGCACATAGTTGAGGGACTTTGGATTTTAAGACTTTGGATTTTAAAAGAGACTTTGAATTTTTTAGAGACTGAATGTTTAAAGTGCTTGAATTTGTAAGACCGTGGGACTTTTTAGCTTGAAAATATTTTATGTTGTGATGTCAATATTTAATGCATAATCTTGGGGGTGAATAAAAAGGAAAAAAGTTAGTGGCTTACCAGTGATATGCTTGTGTGTCAACATGGACAAAGGGTCAGTTGTCCTGACTAGTTTGTCAATTTGACAAAAAGCTGCAGTCATCTGAAAGGAGAGAACCTCAATTGAGAGAAAATGACTCCATAAGATCCAGCTGCTGGGCATTTTCTTAATTAGTGATTGATGTGGGGAGGGCCCAGCCCACTGTGGGTGGGGCCATTCCTGAGATGGTGCTCCTGGGCTCTATAAGAAAGCAGACTGGGCAAGCCATGGAGAGCAAGCCAGCAAGCAGCACCCCTCCATGGCCTCTGCAACAGCTCCTGCCTCCAGATTTCTGCCCTTTTTCAGTTTCTGTCCTGACTTCCTTCAATGATGGACAATGATTTGGAAGTGTAAGCCAATAATAAACCCTTTCCTCACCAACCACCTTTTTCATCGTGGTGTCTAAGAAACCTAATCTGATAGAACAAGCCAGGTTTTTTATGTTTTAACTTGGTTTTCATGGTATATAATGTGTGTACGTGTGTCTCTCTGTGTGTGTCTGTGTGTGTGTGCATGTGCACCAGTATGAGTGTGCATGTGTGCACATATGTGCCAGCCAGAGGTTGATATTGGGTATATTCATCAGTTGCTTTCCACATTATTATTACTGTTGTTGTTAGCTCACTGTTGTGGCAAGGCTGGCTAACTAATAAGTTCAGGTATCTACCTGTCTCTGCTATCCAGCTATGAGCTAACAGATATGCACCCTTGTGTCTGGATTTTTACATGGAATCAGAGCATCCAAACTCAGGTCTTCATGTTCATGTGGCAAACACTTTATTAATAGAGCCACCTCTACAGCCCATAAACCAATTTATTGTTCCTCATGTTTTTGTAAATTGGCTTTTTGGTGGTTACAGGGGGACACACCCCATGGGGATTTGGTTGGGGTTCTTCTCAGGAAAGTGTTGGGCAGGTGGATGGACTGGAGTATCTGTCCTGAGAAGATCTCACTTCAGATCTAGAGCTACAGTTCTCTCAAAGTCTCTTGTGGCTAGCTGAGGTTTCCTGTCAGCAAGTGGCTTGGGGCAGGTGGAGTTCTTATAAGGCAGGTGCCTTTCTTCTGGGAAAAGGAAGGACTTGCCAGCTCATCCACTTGTAGCTGGGGTGACACTTGGCATTGGCTGTGACAGGTCACAAGACTGGCTTTAGGGAAGGTCAGAGGTTGCAGCTTTAGGAAGAGATAAATCCAAGCTGCCATTATTGGACGCTCAACCACAGCCTGCATCAGGATTTCAGACATTCTCTGTCGGTGCTGTGGTGCAGATTTATATTCGATTTTTATGTACACTTTTGTTTTCTTCAAATTCCTTATACTGAATGTTTATATTTTCAGTGTCAAAAATAAAACAAACCGAAGCCCTCAACGTCACAACTGTGAATATCAGGGCACTGTAACAGGGTTTGAATTGCTGCTTCGCTCTCAATCCCTGTGTAATTGGGAGGGTTTCTATATTTACTTCCCGTGCTGTGTGAGGGTAATAAATCTTTGTGAGGACCAGCAAAGCCCGATCTACAGGGTGATGAGTCTACCACCACATTGGCATGGCATCATTTTGCTCAGTGCTTATTGTTTTGACTTTTGCAACACCACATGGCATTTTACTTGTGATATTGTATCAGTGACCCAACATTATTAGATTTTTTTTTTTTTTTTTTTTTTTTGCGCAATCAGAAAAAAAGCCTTTGGTTGTGTAATAAAACCTCCAGCCTCTTGCACTATTTATTTAAGTTGATGTAGACCTGGTCAGAGAAACAAGTTTTCTTTAGCAGATTTTTCCTTTTTTTTAAAAAATCATTTTTTTCTTCTTTTTTTTTCCATGGTAGCCTTTAAATCCTTCAAAGAGTGAAAGAAAACATCTGTAGTTAAGACAAGTGCCACAAATAACTTGGAAGATGAATTACTTTTTGCTTTTGAAACAACTGTCTGTGAGTCCCACGAAGCAGGTATTGTTGCCTCCATGGGACAGGAGCCTGAAGAACTGTCCACGGCTGAGTGACACCCAGCACTTTAAGAGTTGGAATCAGTCATATTTCTACCTCACTTTAGCCAGCCGTGAGCCAGGGATAGCAAAAGGTGTGAATATGACAGGCTGTAACTAAAATTTAGCTTTTCCATATCACTCAAGGTGGTCTGAGAGCGTAGAGGAAGCTTAATGAAGTTACACGGAAGTCTCAATTGCATAAGGCTGGGCTGGTCAGGATACAGTGTGCATTGTGCAGGTTGCTGAGTGGAGGGATGTTGGCCTGGGACTTGTAGGACCAGGCTTTTCCTTGGGGTCCACAGTTAAATAGTGTAAGACTTCAGACATGCCATTTTATGCTTAATTCTGGAATATTCTGGAAAGAATTCTGGAATTCTTTCTCCCCTGAAACATTGGTTCTACAAGTTTAAGTTGTCAAGAAAACCAGATGAGGTGTGTAACAGCTCCATTTCTTTAAGAGAGAACTGGAGGCAAACACCAGGGGAATGGGCATCATCTGGATGGGAGGCTTGCAGTGTCTCGTTTAAACATCACCAATGACCTGCAGGTTGTCCTGTCTATGCTGTAGTTCCTTTATGGCTTGAGGGGCAATTTTTCTCATCTGCAAGAGGTTGTTTCCAAAGAATGGCATTTTCCAGAAAGGATGAGTGCTATAATGACCTTATGAAGAGTAACTATTAAGAATTTCTATGGAAATGACCCAAATTATACTGTTAGTTTATATTACTTATTGCCATAAAATCTCCAGTCCAGGATGGCCTGTAATGGTGGCTACTGCTTTGGACTGATATTTTGGATGGTAAGACACACCTAATGGCATTAGGGAGCACCATGTTGGAAAGGCTCCTAACAAATGCTCATCTCATAACGTGCCCTTTTCACCGTGTGCTTAACACATAGAATGTGTTTAAGACAACGTGAGGACTAACACATTACCCACAAAATCCCTACCTAATTTTTCTGGTAGTTTGCAGCTCTGAGCAGCAAATCCAGGGACAAAGACTCTTCTGAGTCAGCCTTGCCACACACCCACTGCTCTCGCACTGCGACCAGGAGTCTTAGCAACATGGACTTTGTAATAAAAGGTCGCATTGTTTTTAGAGTGACCAAAGTCATATTCTAAACTAAGAAATAGCTACTCTTTATTAGATATTAATTTAAATGTAGTTTTTTACATTTTAAGTTTATTATTATTTATTGTTGTTGTTGTTTTTCTGTGCTTATGCGCGTGAGTGGAGACCAAAGGAGAACTTGTGTTGATTCTCCTTCCACCATTCAGATCCTTGGAACTGAACTCAGGTTGTCAGGCCTGGGAGCAAGCTCCTTTAGCTACTGAGCCGTCTTGCCAGCCCGATTTAAACATATCTTTGAAACAGTATGATTTCTATGGGCTTCTGACATACACATTTGCATCTCTTTCAGTAAGGGTGTCATGAGAATGGTAGTTAAGGGGATAGACAGTGCTCCCTTGTCAGTCTGACTCCTTTCCCGTGATGCCGGTTCTGTTGTTTCCTGCTGAAGGAAAGAGGAACGTCTTGATTAGGGTCTCAGTGCTGGTTCCTGCCACTGCATGAAGACCTGTGTCACGTCAGGAAACATTCCCTAGAGCCAATCTCTAAGTCACAGGATCATCTCAGAAAACGTTAAACAGCATCCTCCTGCAGAGACTGCGCCAGGTGCCTCCTGTCACAGAGGGGCTCGAAGAAAGTGAATCATGCCCACGGAAACAACGAGGCCACCAGATCTGAAGGCAGAATGTGTGCGCTGTAGTGTTGGGTGTACCCTGGTAGGGGTCTGTACTGGGCTATGAATGTCGTGCTGACCCCACACCAAGGAAAAAGGAGATGTCATGAGTGGTAGCGGATGACCTTAGCATGGTTAGTATGGACAATGCTTTCATGCCTGGTGTGTGTGTGTGTGTTTACACTCTAGGTGTGTCTAAATGCCTACTGCCTAAACGTCTGTCTCCCTTCATCCTTATGCTTTTTCAGATTCAGCATAAAAAGGGAAAGAAATAGATGGAAACGATTTGCTGGTGTCCTGGCTGTGGTTCTCCGCCTGCTCCCGCCTCCTGACGTGGGAGCTGATTGGTCTATCTGGTTCTCCGCCTGCTCCTGCCTCCTAACGTGGGAGCTGATTGGTGTGCCTGGTTCTCTGCCTGCTCCCGCCTCCTGACGTGGGAGCTGATTGGTGTATCTGGTTCTCCGCCTGCTCCCGCCTCCTGACGTGGGAGCTGATTGGTGTGCCTGGTTCTCCGCCTGCTCCCGCCTCCTGACGTGGGAGCTGATTGGTGTGCCTGGTTCTCCGCCTGCTCCCGCCTCCTGACGTGGGAGCTGATTGGTGTGCTTGGTTCTCCGCCTGCTCCCGCCTCCTGACGTGGGAGCTGATTGGTGTGCTTGGTTCTCCCCTGCTCCCGCCTCCTGATGTGGGGAGCTATAAAGGAAGCTTGCGGTGACTGCTTGTGACAGCCAGTCTGTGGTCAGGAGGAAGAAGGTGATGATGAATGACCTTTCTGTGGACAGCGAGGGAAAGCCATATTTCCTGGGCATGAAGGATGATGGAGAAGGCAAAAAAGGACTCCACAGAAACGAGTCCCCCTCCCCACCCGTTTAGGCCGAATTTATCAGGCAGAGGAAACAATGGTGAAGGGACCAAAAAGAGGTGCCTGAAAAGGCACAGCACAGGGGCCTAGCCTCAGGCCTGCTGTTCTGAACGGGCTGGACTTCTGGGGCTGATGGCTGCAGTGTGGGTCAGGTTCCTCCTGTCCCAGAGGCGCTCTCCGTAGACTTGTATCTGCAGTCTTTCTGTCACATTCTAGTGTGTGAAACGAATTTGTCATTCTCAAGGAAATAGGATGTCACTCTCCTGATGCCGTAAGTTAGAGTCAGTTACATGAGTGGGGTGAATAACCGAGTTTAGTTTTAGGAGAGATGTGTGCCAGATCTCATGGGACTGGAGGAGAAAATAAATGGCTGTTGAGGTTTACTGTGTGTGTCAGAGCTAAGGATTTCCAGTGTGTATGGATAGCATCATAGAAACATATTGGGTGTCCAGTGAATGCACACAACATGGACCGTGTTTAGTGCTGAACACTGTTTCAGTGTATGGTGCTGAACTTTCTTTATTCCCATGTTTAAATTCAAATAGGAAAAAATTTAATTCCATTAACATTCATCAAGAGGCTGTATTTGAAATCTTGCTAGCTGTCAAATGATCTGAGTGGTAGCGTCAGGAGGAGGAGCTTCTCGAGGGAGGGCTGAGAAAACACCCCTCACAGACCTTGGCTCAGACCCTAGGCCCTTTCAGGCTGAGCTGGGCTGGCCACAAGCTTGGTATCCTTGCGTACTCCTGTAGACCATCTCATGGGGGACAAACGGAGAGGAGAATTAGAGATGAGGGAAGGAAGGGAAGGCTATACCAAGCATCTTGTTTGTGCTTGGCTTAATAATGGAAGACCCAGTTATGCATGCAGGTGACTCTTGGACAAGACCCTGGTTAAATTCATGCAACATCCCTAGTTTGCAAAGTCACGTAAATTCTCATGTAAAACAGAATAAATGTACTTGCTTTATGGACGGGGAAATTGAGTTTTGGACAAGAAATCTTTCTCAGCTGTGGGAGAGAAGAAAAATCTAAAAACTATTGTGAAGAAAATGACAGTATTCTCTTTGTTTTACGCTGAAAGAGAAAACTAATGTTTTAAACATGTGCAGTGCAGAAAACCATGGTATTTTAAAGTGAATCACTGCGTGATTTAATCATTGCTAATCTAGAACAAAATAAATTCTGAAAGGCTCCCTGCTGCCGACTCTGCTTAGATTAGGATTTACTACCTTTTATTATCCTTAGAGAGTAGGAAGTCTGAATAAATTACCTTCCGTTTCAAAGCCACCATTTTCCAGCATGTTCTGCCTCCTTTTAATTGCTATTGGAAGAAAGATAAATATGCTACTTGGATGCTTCCTGTTGTACGGTACACATTCTCTTTAGAGAACCGAGGCGCAATGTGAAATCTTACTGTGCGTCCCGATGGAATCTGGATGAGTCCCATTTACTTGTCAAACACTGTGCCTGATGGAGTTTGTTTCCAGAGTGAGTGGTCAATAAATACCACCGACTAACTGATCCGTGCACTTAAGAAGTTCAGTCAGCCTGCACTTTTGGTTAAATCCCTGCCGTGAACCAATGGCAGTGGGGTTTTATGTGAGCGAGGGTAGAGATTCAGAGGGAGAGCCCTGGTCTGCTGCAGAGACATGCTTGCAGGGTGAAGCAGAGTGCCGAGGAGCCACACCCTGGGTTTGCAGCTCCGACAGGACACTGTACAAAAGCCCGGCTCAGCATCGTGCAGTCCCTGTTTGTGCGCACACGTCCCTGTGTGTACCATGTCAGCTTCAGTAGCAAGAATGTTACCAAGCCCTTTCTGAGGTAAGGTCAGGCTGTGATGGAGGAGGAGGGTCTTACAGAAGACCACTAATTAACAATTTGCACCGGTCCACCTGGGAGACTGTATCGTGCGGAGCAGAATTAGCTCAACCCTTCAGGCACAACACTACTCGGTCCTGGCTGCTCAGTCGCTTTGCCAGGAGTGTGACTGGTCAGCATGACTTCACACTTCCGAGCCTCTGCACAGTGGCAGTTGTATTCTGAGGAATGGAGGCTGCAAGAGATGGGACAGTGTTTATGTGGGATTCTTAAGCAAATCTTACAGGCCGGCTCAGGCGGCCATCGGAGTCTCGGCGCAAACGGCACCGAGCAGTCGGTCTTGATGACACCCACTCCCTGTCTCGTTATAATGATCCTCGGTTTCATGTCACTACCCCTCAGCTGATGTGGTTTCTCGTTGTCTTCCAGCCAAGCGAAGCAGGGAGTCCTGGCCAGTTTCCTCTGGTGCTCCATTCCCATCCCTTGCTGGGCTCATGCTCAGAGGCAAGTCTATCTGATACATCGGGTGCTCATCCAAGCGCTGTCACCTCAGGACAAGGACAAGGCCTGGCAGGGAGGACAGGGCTCCTCCAGCTGCAGCTGGGGAGTCCCAACACACGGCTCGGTCTTGAGCCCCGCCCCCTCCCCACGCCTCTTCTGCGTAGACAGTGCCAATGGTGATGCCCTCTTACGGCAGCTGACTTCAGGACAGCTCCTTCTCACTTAGGGTAATTGTGCCTGGATCATCTATTTCTACTTTACAGAATTATATTGTTGTTAACACATAATGGGAAATCTGTGCTTTTACTAAACTTTTTATTATTTACTTGTTTGTTGGTTCTTTGAGAACTTTATATTTGCTCCTCCCCTAGCTCACCCTAAATCCACCCCTTCTCATTTCTACCTAACTTTGTGTCTTTAAAATTTTTTTTTCATCTATTACGTTCTGCCCACATGTCCATGGATGTCTGGGTTTACACTGGAGCATGGCTGGTTTACCAAGGACAATATTCTTAAAGGAGACTGGCTCTCCCTCTCCCAGCAGCTTGAGGAGTTGCCTGTAGCTTTACATCTACCTCCCTTTCATGCTGAGATTTGGTTTGGCTTGCACAGGACGTGTACACAGACTCTATGAGTCCATGTGAAGCTGCCCGTGGTGTTTTGTGGACCGTTCCCTTGTGTTCACCCACCACCAATACAGTCATTCTGACCCCTTTTCCTCAATGACTTTAACTGTGTATCTTTTAGTGGAAACTCCCTAGTATCTGAAATAGTTGGCTGTCTGACGTACAATTGACCCATTGGCCCTTTCTAGGAAATGAGGTGGTTGCCGAAAGAAAAAGAACAGGCTTAGTGTGGACCCCGTGGCGCGGCGGGACCGGGAAGAAAGGAAATACCTTGACTTGAAATTGAAGCTTCTTTGAGATGAAGACACGGGACTCTTGGTCTGGGCTTAGAGCTGTAAGTAAAGGACGGCCTGGCAGTGGGGCATGGGCGGCATCCACAGTGGATCTTCGTAGAGCCAGGATGGTAGTCTCAGCTCTCTGCTACCTCAAATCCGACCCGAGGAGTCCTACAAAACTTCAGATGCCCTGGGCATGGAGGCTGGACTCTGGTACCTACCTGGAAAGCACTCCAGTTTCAGTTTCCTAGTAGAGGCACCTTTTGGGCATTCATCTCTGGGACAGTGAGCCATCGTGCGTGTCCTAGTGGCTGGTGGCTTCTGGCTAGGTCCTCAGATGTCAGCGCCTTGTGGCTTGAGCCAAGTACCCACAAGCTGGTGGGCCTCCCCTTGCGGGTTGGGATACGGCTTAAGCAGACTCAAAATCCTTTTTGGCCAGATTTGTTGTGAAGTTGTTGATATCCCTGAATTCAAACTAAGAGGACTGGGCGCTCTGCAGTTATCTTCTACAAAGGCAGAGAGGCTGCGGTGCTTTGTGTTCTCCACATAATGAGTGCTTTGCAGAGGTGGTGGGAGGAAAGAGCAGGAATATTTATGAAGCTTCTTGATTGACTCTTACATTTATTCTCGAGTGACAATCCCAGCTATGCACAAGACAGCCAGATAACTATTTAAGGTAACGCCTTATTTTTGGAAATGTTATTTTTTATTCCTAAAAGGGTAAGAGACTTTACCAGCAGTTATTTTTTAGTTCTGTTCCTCGAGAACTTTGTCAGCTTGAGGATGACTTGTCAGAGGAAACTTTCGATGAGGGCCACAGAGTGTCACTGGTTTTCAGAGCTGGATGGGCCCTTGGAGTCACCCATTCTCACCGCGGTGGTGGTGAAGCGCAGACAGGTGGGGTGGTTTCTCTCAGGTCACACTGGGTGAACCCAAAAGACCATGGACCAGAGATAACGCCTCTTAGCACGTGGGACTCTCAGGTTCTTGCCATGATGTTCCCATGACCAGAGTCCCTCATGGAGACCTGAGACTGATAGGGCTTCCTGTCCCTGTTTCCTGTACTTCCCAGGAGTAACTAGAGGGTGCTGGGGGATGTAGCATCCTGGGGTAAGGAGGGGCTGGCCAGCATGCTGGGCTGTATTCTAATGTATTCTAGAAACAGGATGGCCTCTGGTGTTTTAGTTTTTGGTCATTCTTCCTGGGACATAAAATCTAGAGGGCACTGTGTTCTAGACTCATCATCTATGGTAACTGAAGGAGATGTGCAGGGTGAACTTCCACTCTGGTGATCCATCCATCTCCTAAACCTTGGGGGGACTGGCTGGCAAGGCTTCCGCTGCCCCTGGCTGCTGCCCATCTATAAGCCATGAGCCCGCTCCATGTCACTGGGGTGTCGGGGAGTTCTCTTTCACTAGACTCGGGCAAGAAGCTTGCTCCACACAGGCTGCTCTCCTCTGCTGCTTCCTCCTTCAGAGTCTTCAATGTGTATTAAACACAGGCCTTAAAACTCGGCCTGTATTTCTAAGGGGTGCAGAAACCTGCTTCTGTCTTAGGAGTGTTATCAGGACAGCACTTGTGAAACGCTCATGGATGTTTTTGGATGCACACTGTCCAGCAGAAAGCACAGTACTCACTGTGTCCCTCAGAGGAACGTTGACACTTGTAGGCTGCCCACTTGTAGGACGAGATGAGTAAGATCTGCTCAGTCCTCCAATTAGGGAGCTCACTTCTGAAGCGTTGACCACGTGTCTGGCCTCGTGTGAGGGTGATTGGCTCTTGCAGTTTCCGTAAAAGCAATGCAAATTCTCCCAGACAGAATACCTTCGAGCTTCACCAGTGTCTGCTGGTCTCATTCCTACTCTCCTCAAGCTACAGGTGTTACTTCACCTAGGTGAAGCACCTCCAGGAAAGAGTACAGTTCCTGCGTCTGCTTCTCTAGGTGTTTCCTGCTATGATCAGTGCTGGGGAGACACAGAGAGTGCTCTGGTGCTCTTAAATAATTGTGTGGTCTCCCAACTCACCCTCGACCCAGTCCTGATATCTCTCACTAGGAAGGAAAACCAGGCCGCTGGATTCCTGACAGAACTCGGAACACGGGCCTGAGGCATCCTTGTCACCTTGGAACTTATTTGCTCCAATAATGCACTTTTCATTCAGCTTTGACCAGATGCCTTACGGAGCGCAGGAGAGGGAGATAAATATTGAGTGGTTTGCACTTGAAAAACGTTAGATAACTTGCATATTCCAGATTTAGAGTTCATGTTAGGTACTCTGGCCTCAATTCAAGCGGATGAATCAGAGGCGCAGAGCTTTGGTGTTGGCATTGGTTTCCTTACAACCTAAAAATCCTCTCAAAAGTCATCTTGCTTTTTCCAGAATTTAAATATAAATTAGTGTCTAAGAAAGCCACATGGATATCTTAGGAGCTATCAGGGAATATATAAAACATGAGATGTTTCTTAGCTATTTCAATTAACGAATTAGCCAGTCAATTAACCACTCAATTGATCTTTATTGAGAAACTTCTATTTACTGAGACAAAATGGTAAGACTGGTTTACTTCCCACAAGAAGTCAGGAGATAACTAGCAGATATGAAAAACAATACTTAGGTAAGATAATTTCAGACATGGAAGCATATGACCTGTCTGAGTTCTTGGCCCCTAACTTTGGTTAGTTTGTGACTTTGGCTAAGTTAAACAGGTAAAGGATTCTGGAGCAAATGAATAAGATTTTAGAATTTCATGGAAGCCTTGGTCATAAATGAGGACAGGCAAGGTGCAGTCCAGACTCTACTGTCGTGACATGGTGCAGGAGACTTCTCTGGGAAGAGGCTTCTACCTTAGCTCAACTCCAGCTTCCATCAACCTCTGTCCCTGTATTTGAAGGATGGCCTCTCAGGAGTTCAGGCAGGTATCAGTCAGGCTTAGCTTGTATGTAATGTCCTAGCCAGTGGTGGATGTGGAGAGAAAGGTCCTTCCTCACAGTGCCTGGGACGCAGGGCTGCTGGACATGGCAAGTAATAGACCAGACAGCAGAGAAGAAAGAGAATCACAGGGGGCTTTTCCAAATGGACCTGAGACCCTAAGGACGACCAAAACAGATTGAGCCTATGGGGAAATATTCTGGCCAAATGTCCAAATAGAAAAGACTCTGCTAGAGAAAGAAGCAGCAAGAACAAAGGGCCATCTTGTGGGAGGAGCAAGGAGACAGAAAATAATGGGTGAAACAAGACTCTCCCCACACATTCAAATTCCAGCTGGAGGCATCATTTCCACTCTGCGGTGGGAGCCGCTGCCTGCTTAGGCGCTACCGTGTTTGAAAAGGAAACACCACCTGAGCAGGCTCTGAACCAATTATGACTTTATCAAGATTAATCAATTCTGCTGCGCTTATGAGAACTGGCATGCACATGCCACAGCAAGCATGTGGCCATCAGAGGACAATGTGGGGAGTCAGTTCTCTCCTCCACTGTTTCTGAGGCAGGGCCTTTCTTGTTTCTGCTGCTCTGCTGTGCTGTGTACTCAAGCATAGCTGGCCCATGAGCTTCTAGCTGATTCACCTGTCTGTGCTCCCATCTTACTGTAGGAGTGCTGGGGTTACAGATGTGTACCACCACATCTGGCTTTTACATGAGTTCCTGGCATGGAGCTCAGGTGGTCAGGCTTGTGTGCTGAGTGATTTTACCAGCTGAGCCATCTTCCGAGCCCTGAGCCAATTGTGTGTTAGTAAGGTGACCATTGCTGCATGTGGTGAACCAGCCATTGTGGCTGTGCAGGAAGAAGACAGGTGGAGTTGTTTGTAGCAAAGTGAGTGCAAAGAAATAGCTGGCTTGTGGAAGGGCAGATCTCATCGAAGCTGAGGGAGGTGAGAAACATGGTGATAGAGAGCATACAGGATGCAGGGATGGTACAGCGGATGATAGAGAGCATAGAGAACGCAGGGATGGCACAGTGGATTATAGAGAGCATAGAGAACGCAGGGATGGTACAGTGAATGATAGAGAACATAGAAGATACAGGGACGGTACAGCAGATGATAGAGAACATAGAAGATGCAGGGACGGTACAGTGGATGATAGAGAACATAGAAGATGCAGGGACGGTACAGTGGATGATAGAGAACATAGAAGATGCAGGGATGGTACAGCAGATGATAGAGAGCATACAGGATGCAGGAGTGGTACAGCAGATGATAGCATACAGGATGCAAGGACGGTATAGCGGATGATAGAACATAGAAGATGCAGGGACGGTACAGTGGATGATAGAGAACATAGAAGATGCAGGGATGGTACAGCGGATAATAGCATAGAAGATGCAGGGACAGTACAGCAGAGGGACAGCAAGCCAGGGTGACCGTGAACAAGGTATCAGTACAGCACAGGACAGTACCATGTGGTGGCAGAATGGCATGGAGAAGACACAGTCAGCTCTACAAAGAGATAACAATACTCTTAAATTAAGAAAAAGAAAAGTTTATTAGGTTGACAGTTTGGAGGTTCAAGGTCAAGATTGGGCGACCAAGGGGAGAATTCTAAGCCATGTTATCGGAAGAAAAGAGGGATCCTATCTGGGTCCCATGGCTAAGATGGTGTGCAAAGCAGGGATGGACGACGTTCTAGTGGCTCTTTCAGAAATACAGGTGCCGCTCCAGCAGAGAAGCCGAATGGGTTCAGTATCTCCATGTGGAAATGAAGTAGTCCAGATGGTGGCAGCAGAGGATGTATTTACGGATAAGCGGGGGTGGAGGATTGGGGCCATATGTGGAGAAAGAGGTGTGGCTAGTACCAATCCTCGAATGGTCCTATAGGGAGGGACATGCTTCATAGTTCACAGTGTACCTAACCTGGGACCAACAGAATCAGTTCTCCGAGGCCCTACCACAACGGTTACAGCTGTTTGGAATTCATACCACTATATTTGTATCCCTCCAAATTCATAAGAATTACTAAGATTTTGTGCTATCAGCTTTTTTAAAAATGTGTCCTTCTGGATGTCCTCGACACGGTGATGGTTAGGTTAACTGTCTATGTTGTTTATAGAATCTAGAACTAGCTCTTTCCCACTGTGGGTGGCGCCAGTCCTTGGTGGAGGTGTCAGACTGCACGAGAGAGCTGAACACTCATTCAGTGCTCTCTGCTTCCTGATGGATGCTGCATGACCAGCTGCTTCAGGCTCCTGCCGCCTCGGTTTCCTCTGCGTGATGGACTGTGCCTTTGAACTGTGAGCGCAGATAAGCCCTTTATCCCTTCAGCTGCTTGGTCAGGGCATTTTTATTACAGCTACATGAAAAGAGGCTAACGCAGACATCAAGAGCCACTGAATTGTTCAGTCCAGCTGCTGATTAGCCCTGTGTGTTTTGTGGAGCCGTTCAGGTTATTTTAGAGGAGCAAGGAGTTGACTAGAGCAGATCAGACCAAATGGTTGCAGTGTCTGTGACATCTTTTCGGTGCCATGTTGTGGGGTTCCTGCAAACTTTCACATTCATGGTCACCACGGCTGTACGCGGAGGTTCGCCCAGTCTGGAGACCTTGTGTGTAGTTTATAGCCTGAGAATGACCCTGTTCCCTACTTGCGTGAAGTGTCTACATTGTGACAGTGAGGCCCTGCAGGATGAGGCCCTTCTTGTCTCAGCATGGCTGAGACCCTGGGCTCTCCGCGCTCTGAGCTGTGCTGTGTCCCAAGGCTCGAGCAGCTGTGTCTCCTGGGTCTGTGGACATGCCCTCCCCTTCCGGTCCCACCTCGTTCACCTAACAAAGTCCTTCAGGGAAGAGTCCGATGATGCTTCTTTTAAAAAATATTTTAGTTTTCGAGATTGTGATATAGGTACGGCTCGCCCCTCCCTTTACCGCTTGGTCGTCCGGTAGCAGGTGGCCGGCCATGGCAGCACTCATCACTCCGAGGCTCACGTCCCTTCCTTTATATTTTGACGGACTTTGGATGAGTTTAGCTTGTTTGCTGTGACGGGTCACAGCCTGTTGTGGTTCCATTTGTTTGGATGGTCTGTAGAACACAGCTCTGCTTTACCTGCCTGTGTTTCTTCAAGTCTCAGCACAGTTTCTGATGTTGAGAAGTAGGTATTCGACACATTTCTATGAAAAATTAATTTAAAAACAGATTTAGCATATTAAATTCTCACTCCGGGTAACTGGCAACCTAGGGGCTAGAGCCACTCTTTTAAAAAGATTATTTATTTACCGGTGTGTGTGCGTGTGTGGCACTGCACACGTGTGGAAGGTCAGATGACAACGTGGGGTAGTTGGTTCTTTCTTCCTACCCTGTGGGTTCTGGAAGTTCGTGTCACAGGCTTAGCAGCCTTTACTCCCTGAGCCATCTTGCCAGCCCCAGTGTGATTTTTTTCAATAGTCAGGACAGTTGATTTTAGAGATGTCCTGATGTGAAGTTGAATGAGTCTGTTGTCCTTCAAAGGTTGGAAGTACTCGTTCTAGTCGCTGACATCCAGGAGAACACGTATCGCTGTTTTGTCTTGTGTTAAATACTGTGACAATGATTTGTTTCAACTTTCCTTCTTCTAAATATAGGTGTTAAAATCCATGTGGCCCTTCCTTCCTTCCCTCCTCCCTCCCTCCCTCCCTTCCTCCCTCCCTCCCTTCCTCCCTCCCTCCCTTCCTCCCTCCCTCCTCCCTCCCTCCTCCCTTCCTCCCTCCCTCCCTCCCTCCCTCCCTTCCTCCTCCCCCTTCCTCCCTTCCTCCCTCCCTCCCTCCCTTCCTCCTCCCTTCCTCCCTCCCTCCTCCCTTCCTCCCTCCCTCCTCCCTTCCTCCCTCCCCTCCCTCCCTCCCTCCCTCCCTCCCTCCTCCCTCCCTCCCTCCCTCCTCCCTCCCTCCTCCCCTCCCTCCCTCCTCCCTCCCTCCCTCCCCCTCCCCCCCCTCCCTCCCTCCCTTCCCTCCCTCCCTCCCTCCCTCCCTCCTCCCTCCTCCTCCCTTCCTCCCTCCCTCCCTCCCTCCCTCCCTCCCTTCCTCCTCCCTCCCTCCCTCCCTCCTCCCTTCCTCCCTCCCTCCCTCCCTCCCTCCTCCCTTCCTCCCTTCCTCCCTCCCTCCCTCCCTCCCTCCTCCCTTCCTCCCTCCCTCCTCCCTTCCTCCCTCCCTCCTCCCTTCCTCCCTTCCTCCTCCCTTCCTCCCTCCCTCCCTCTCTTCCTCCCTCCCTCCCTCCCTTCCTCCTCCCTTCCTCCCTCCCTCCTCCTCCTCCCTCCCTCCTCCCTTCCTCCCTCCCCTGCTTCCTTCCTTTCCTGACTTCCTAAGATGAACACTTGGACTCGTTGTCTGTGGGGTTGAGATGTACAGAACTTTCACTCCAGTTTTCAAGAGGAAACTTTAGAATAATCCATGAGAGGGACACACAGATCTTCTAGGAAGGTCACGAGAAAAAAGGATGGATAATGAAACCCAGAAGGTAATAAAGAATCAGAGGTCCTGAGTTCGAGAGGGAGCAGAGTTGGGGGAGGGGGGGTGGCAGACACAGAGGAGCTGGAGTAGGAAGAGAGGGGTGGAAAACATGAAAATATTTTTCAGGATTATTTTGGCTATCCTGGGTTTTTTGTTTTTCCATATGAAGTTGATTGAGTGTTGTCCTTTCAAGGTCTGTAAAGGATTGTGTTGGGATTTTGATAGGGACGGTGTTGAATCTGTAGATTGCTTTTGGTAAGATGGCCATTTTTACTATGTTGATCCTACTGATCCAGGAACACGGGAGATCTGTCTGTCTTCTGAGATCCTCTTCAATTTGTCTCTTCAAAGACTTGAAGTTTTTGTCATACAAGTTGTTCACTTGCTTGGTTAGAGTCACCCCAAGATACTTCATGTTATTTGTAGCTGTTGTGAAGGGAGTTGTTTTCCTGATTTCTTTCTCAGTCCATTTGTCATTTGTACATAGGAGAGCTACTGTTTGTTTGTTTTTTTTAATTGATCTTGTAGCTGACACTTTGCTGAAGTTGTTTGTCAGCTGGAGGAGTTCCCTGGTAGGATTTTTGGGGTCACTTATGAACACTATCGTATCATCTGCAAATAAGGACACTGTGACTTCTTCCTTTCCGGTTTGTATCCCTTGATCTCCTTCAGGTGCCTTGCTGCTCTAGCTAGGACATCAAGTACTCTGTTGTATGGGTAGGAGGAGAGGGAACAGCCTTGTTTTGTTCTTGATTTTAGTGGAATTGCTTTGAGCGTCTCTCCATTTCATTTGATGTTGGCAGTGGGCTTGCTGTAAACTGTCTTTATTGTGTTTAGGTATGTCCCTTGTTTCCCTAATCTCCCCAAGACTTTTATCATGAGGGGTGTTGGATTTTGTCAAAGGCTTTTTCAGCATCTAGTGAGATAATCACGGTTTTTTTCTTTCAGTTTGTTTATGTGGTACGTTACATTGACTGATTTTCATCCTTGCATCTTTCTGATGAAGCCTACTTGATCATGGTGGATGATCTTGATATGTTCTTGGATTCAGTTTGCAAGTATTTTATTTAGTATTTTTGCATCAATATTCATGAGGAAAATTGGTCTATAATTCTCTTTCTTTGTTGAATCTTTGTGTGGTTTGGGTACTGGGTGACTGTGGTCTCCTAAAATGAGTTTGGCAGCATTCCTTCTGTTTCTTTTTGTGGAATACTTTGAGGAGTATTGGTGTTAACTAGGACCCCAGTTGGAACACAGGGATCTCCCTGGTACAGAGGAAATTGAACAAAGGGTGCAGGTAAGTTCAGGGAGGACAGGAGTTAGGAGTAGAGGGGACTAGAAGAAGGAGAGGGAAGGAGGGAGAAAATATAGAGAGAGATGAAAAGAATTTGGAGACAATTAGGGGACAATCTGGAGACCTAGTATAGTGGAAACTAACATGAATCTATGATGGAGATCCTGGCAACGATCCCTAGTAATCTGGGACAGGGAGACTGAACAGGCCATCTCCTGTGCCCAGGCAAGGATTCTAGTGATAAGACTGGGACACCATCCCAGTCACAAAACCTCCAACTTATGGCCTATCCGCACTGCAAGATCCTCATTGACATGGAAGGGCAGAATTCCCTGCCAAAGGAGGGAACCCCTGCCTGAAACTGCAGGGCAGGAACTAGAGACTGGATAACCTGGAGAAGACTTCTAATAATGTCATACTCTGCTCATAGATCGGTACCTAGCCCAGTCCTCACCAGAGAGGTCACCCCCAGCAGCTGAGAGGAACATATGGAGAGGCCCAGAGCCAAGCATTGCACAGAGATCATGGAACCCTTCAGAAGCAGTAGAGGAGGGATGGCAGAGACCAGAGGGGTCCAGGGCACCAGGAGAACAATCCCCACAGTGTCAACTGACCAGCACTCTTAAGGGCTCATGGAGACTGAACCCATAGGCATAGAACCTGTAGAGTACCCTAGATATATCTTGTGGCTGTCTGGATTGGTGTCCTTGAAAAACTTGTACAGACTGGAGTGGGTATGTCTCTGACCATTTTACCTGCTCTTGAGACCCTTTTGCTCCTGCCAGGCTGCCTGGCCCACCCTTGATGTAGGGATTGGTGCCTGGTTCAGTTCTGTCCTGCTATGCCATGCCCTGATTGTGCTGTAACCCCGGGGAGACAGTAGTTCTTTTCTGGGAGTAAGTGGGAGGGAAGTTTGTGGGTAGTGATGGAGGGTCGATCTGGGGGGGAGATGGGGAGAGCTACAAGGTGGAGGGAGAGGAGGAAGGGGGTCAGGATATATTCTATAAGTTGTATGGGAGAAGAAAAAAATAAAAAAGACCACAAAAATAAAAAAGAAAAGAACAAAGGTATGCCTCACCAATAACCAGCACATCTGAAGAAAGAAATGCAGTGTGTTCTCCTTTCACTTTGAGTTTTATTTGTTTAGATACTCGAGACAATCACAAGTCACAGAAGCAGTCGAAGGTACAGTGAGGGGACCTTTTGTTTCCTGCCGCGTTTGAGGATAACCTGACATTGGGATGCCCACATCTCCTGGCTACATAAGGTGCAGATTCTCTGTAAGACAGGGCTTGAGTTAGGAGCTTGGCACCGCTGCACCAAGGCCGTGCGGCGGGCTTTGCTGCTGCTGCTGAGACTAACATTCCAGAGGAACAGCTGAGAGTAGAAGAGACTGATTTTGACTCATGGATTCAGAGGTTTCATTCCCTGACACTTGACAATGCCTCGTGGGAAGCAGGGGGAGGAGGGACGTGGACAAGGCGCTCACAGTGACCTGCTTTCTCCAGCTGGGTGCCACCTCTCAAGGCTCAGGTAGCATCTCCAGCTGGGAAGCGAATCTTCAGCACAGAAGCCCAAGGGGACACTTCACATTCAAACTGGGACAAACGGACTCACTCCAGACCCACCAGTGGCCCCAGTCAGGCTGTTTATGGGATAGCACAGCCCAGAATTACCTGGCACCTGCGCTCTTCATGTGTCTCAGTCTCCTTTCGACTGAAGTGTGCGTCTGTCTTTTTTTTTGTGAACTTGACACTTCCGGTGGTCACGACCAGTATCTTGCGGAAATTCCTCCGTTCAGATCTTCAAGTTCCTCATGAGATCCTCAGGGTCTCTGGCTGGGGCAGGACCACCCACAGTGTTCTGTGATCTTCTCGGTGCTTCTGGGATGCTGTGCAACATCGGAGGGGTCCGTGACTGACGGAACTCACATGGATTGCTAGAGAATGCGAAGCCAGGCTTCCCTGGGAGAGCTGCTCTCTTCCCTTTGGGATTCATAGGCATTTTGTGGAGGAGTTTTGCTAGATTATTTAAATAGCTTCTTCAGCATCACACTTCAGTTTGTACGTTTGTTTTATTATGAGTGTGGCACCAGGTACTGCTTGTCATCTGCTGAGTTGTCATAGATATTTCAATGTTTATATAGTCCCAGATTTGGCCAGAAGGAGTCCCACCAGGCTCATGGAGTCTCTGTTAGACGTCCTTAGTCATTCTTGGAGCAGATCCTTTCTCATTTTTCAGTTTGTGTGTGTTATGTTATGTATGTGTGCTATATGTGTGTAGTATACATGTTCATGCGTGTGCATGTATTGGCCAGCCTAAGCATATAGCAAGACTCTGTCTAAAATAAAATAAAATCATTTAAAAAAAAAATCTGTCAGGCAAGATTTGAGTTTAAGGAAGTCAGTGGTGAACCTTTATCATTGTTTTGAGCGTAAGGTACCTCATGCGCTGATTCTGACTGTTGGAAAATACACAGTGGTTTAAGAAGTAGCACGAACTGTCGATGCTTAGATGCAGTGCTGTTGAGTGCACCATATCTGTGAATCGTAGAGAGATGCTGCTGCTGGGGCTGCGGCCACAGGGAAGTGAAGGGCAGACAGGGTGCAGACCAGACACTGAGCAACCTGGTGGTCCTTAGAAGCAATGGAACAAGTGGAAGCTGCCAGAGAAACGAAATGACCCGGGAAAGAAAAAAAGTGGTTCACAAGCATGACTCCAGGAGAGACCCATACAGCAGCTCGGGTCCTTCACGTCAGCCCTTTCTGAGCGGTATCCCGGCCGCCTCATGAAAGCTGGGTCTCCCACCCCCCATTCGAGCCCCCAGCCCTTGCTGAATTCTCTCTGCGCACTTGCTGACACACAGTGGGTTAGTTTTCGGTCTTCTCACCTGTTCCTCCGCTGGATGACTAAACAGGAGTTTGCTACTTCCTCAGCAATGCCCGCAGCAGCGCCTGGCATGTGACAGCTGGTAAGTAATTCTGAATGAGTGGATGGATGGAAACACCACCAGGAAAGTAGCAGCAGACGTTGGGCTGAGACAACCTGGAAACAGGAAAGATTCAGCAAGGCTCATGTGACCAAGTACAAGGAAACAGAAAGGAAGAAGGAACAAATAAGAATGAGCAAAAGGAGAGGCAGGACGCCAGGGACAGAGAGTAACTGAGCTCTTGTTTCTAGACAAGTGATGGGAATCGTGTGGGTAAGCTCAAAGCCAAACTCAATGCTGGCATCTCTGTAGGCTGAGAGGCGTGTGTGGCATCCAGGGACGTCATACTGCTGGAACCCCTGAGCCAAGCCCAGAGACCACAGGGCGGCATGTTCAATGTCTGAGGAAGGAGGTGGGTTACTCAGGTGCTATTGCCAATTGATAGCTACTGGAGGAGGGGAAGTCACTTTTCTTTGAGGATGTGGCTGCTAAATTTCTCCTGTTCCAGTTAAAGGTCCCACACCCTCATACACACGGGCAGCAGCAGCCAGACTCAGTGAGTTATATTAAAGACATTAAGTCAGGAGCGTCTGAGTATATGTGATGTTTCATTGTACACGTGCGTGGAAATCTCGAAGAATAAAAATTCTAAAGTAAAGATGGATTAAAACCTTGAAGCAAGCCAAAGCTCGAGGAAAGGCTTCGAAATGGGTAATACTGACATGTAAGCATGTTCAGTGCCATGGGGTAAAAAGTCCAAACAACATGGGACACTGTAAGAGATGAAAACCGTAGTGAGCAAGAATTTAAGTATAAACGGTACCACTACAGTAACTAGAGATGTGTTTTTTCCTAATCCCAACATTTGCTAAAATCAAAAGCAAAAGTAAATAAATGCAGCTAAAATATGAGAACAAGAGTGAGTAGCAAAATATAAACAGAACTGATGACACACATCCATTTATTTTATGAAAATTTAGCAGAAACGTATGTCTTTATTAGAGTAATCAATAGCAATGCCCAAACTCAAGGCAGGGAAGGAAATACAGTTAATGCAATGTAAAAACGTTGTAATCCAGGAACCACTTTAAGGAATTTGGTTTTAACCATTTCAGGTGTTAAGAACGTATAATGGAATAAATTTGTTATACAGGCAACAAATGCTCGGGGCCAAACAAGGAGCTGACTAGGTCATTCCCAGTAACAGGGAGCGGGAGGGAGGGGAGGAGGGGGAGGGCGGTGAGGAGCCGGAGCTCAGGACAGGTCCATTCGCCTGGGCTGGGTGTGACAGCCTCAGAGCCCTGGGAGCACAGCATAGGCCTGCTTCATAAGACAGGCAGGGGAGGGTAAAAAGGACACTGAAACCAAAGAGCCACAGGATGGTCACCTGCGGAACGCTGAGGACACGGAGCTCTGGTCCGCTCGGGTCCGCTCCAGCCTGCACCCTCCCCAGCGGTGTGTTCAGGTCTGCGCAGGTCTACAATCCCGGGCAATTTCAACAGACTCTTCCTGCAGGTCAGAAGACTGAGCGACTTGGGGTCTCCTCCACTCCGTCTTCCACTGAAGGACGACGCAAACCAGATGGACTAGAGAAGGGGACATACTTGGCCCAGCTGACTTGACAGGAGGCCATGCTGGATGCCCTGGCCAAGAAAAAGTTTCTCACTCAGTTTGTGTAGTCCAGACTTTTCATCACTGTGACGGAATAACCGAGCAGAACAGCTCAAAGGATGAAATACCTGTTTTGACTCAGAATTTCAGAGGTTTAATCTATGATGATCGGGAGGGAGGGCGTAGGCGGGTACGGGATCGGATCTCATCATGGTGGGTAGGAAGGAAAATGACAGAGTGAGTGAGATGTGTGTGTCTCCATAGGAGAAAACTGGACCTGCCACTGGACAAAACAAGGCCTGAGACCTGCGAGGACGTACCCAGAGATGGACCTGCCTGAGCATTCCCAGGGACAGAACTACCCAGACACGCCCAGGGAGCAGCTGCAGCCTGGCAGTGGCACACTGGGATGGGTGGAGGGTATTAACCCCCCCCCCCCATAAACTGACTCTGCCATTTGCCACTCACCTGACTCCCGGAGCCTGTGTGCCTTGGCTTCGAGCCGACTCTACCCCCTCACCTGAAGGGTCCTGTGGATGGGTACAGGCAATATCTCTCCTCTCTCCTCTTCTGTTGCATCTGTGTCCCCACAGTCAGGGAGGGACATCTCTGGAAATGCCCTCTGACACACTCAGAGATGTGCTAACCAACATGCTAGCACTTCTGAATTCAATCAAATTACCAATCAATATTCTCCACCATGGTCCGTAAGTGTCAAGGTTCTTGACCTGCCTGTTTCATGCTCAAAAAATTCTATGGTCCAAATGCCATGATTTCATCTTCTGGAGAGGAGTACATGGACCCCAGCAGTTTAGCCTGAGCAGGTATTCCACAGAAGAAGAAATCTTTCTCTGGCAATGCAGGCCACCATGTTGGAGGCAGGTTTAGAAACACTTGGTCTTAGGGGCCTCTGTAAGACTTTGAGGCCAACTGTGAAAGATGTGGCTGTTGTCCTTGAGAGATATGGAGACTGTCCTTGAAGAAGGCTAGGTAACTGGGCAAAGAACATTCCAGTTCTGTCAGGAGCTCTAAGAGGGTTGGGCTTTGGTGAATGCTGGGCAGGTGGGTTTGCACAGAAGGCTCCGGAAGCAGCGTTCCAGTGGTTTATCCTCATGTTGTAGCTGAACTCTGGGTTCCCTGCCTGTGAGTATAAGCAGTAATAACAGTCAGTTGAGAGTGAAGAGAACTTTACTGCTTACAACAAATAAGGAAGTATGTGTGTATGTGTGCGTTTGCATGTGTATGTGCATATATGTGCATGCGTGTGCACAAGTGTGTATGTATGCATGTGTGTGTGCTTGGCATGTGTGTGTATGTATGCATGTGTGTGTGCACAAGTGTGTATGTATGCATGTTTGCATCTATGTGTGCATCTGTGTGTGTGCTTGTGCATGTGTGAGTGTGTATGTATGCATGTGTGTGTGCATGTGTGTGTGTTGGGCATGAAGATGTGTTCTTCTAAACACGAAAGCAAGGGGCTTTGATTACCTGTACATATTCATATGAAATGGCTCTTCATCACCGGAAGAGGCAGGCACACCCCGAGTGTGCTCAACTTGAAGGCCCACTTCTGCCTACATTTGTTAAAATAAGTGGCAGATGGGAGTGGGGGAGAACTTCAGAGTACACTGATCAAAGTTTACTCTAGTTCACCTGTGAAGGGTGGGTCAGAATGTATTGGGAGATCTTGGTTGGTTCCTTGTAAGTTTCTTTGGAAGACTCTGTCTAAAACATACAAACAATTTAGAAGGAAACTAGCATCGTTTGACAGGGCAGCTCACCACCTCCTTCCTAGCTTGACAACTGTTCATAATCTGTCTGCCCACCAGCTAGCAGTTTGACCTCTGGGTGAGCGTTGTCAGAGCCTGCACGTCAGAATGCAGGGGGTCTCTCAGGGGATTCTCAGACTCTGAGGAGGTCACCAGTGAGACATGGTGTGCCGATTCCAGGACCCATGGGACTTATACTGAGAGGAGGCTCGGTGAAACTCAGGTTTCTTAAGATTCAATTCCTAAGCCCTGATAAGAACTGTTATAACAAAATGCAGTCGAGAGAGGGTGGGGGCAGAGCAGGAGCTGCCATGAGATCACCCTTCAGAATAAGCTTTCTTAGGAGAGAGTCTCACAGTTGGGGTGGAGCAGGATCAGACCTTAAAATGGGAGAACAACACGGAGAAATAGGTTGTAATACCAGAGGCAGCATCAACTTTATAGGGGAGGGGAGAGAGAAAAGGGGAGGAGGGAGAGCAAGAGGAGGAGAAGAGGAGGAATGGGAGAGGGAGGGAGAGAAGGGAGGGGGAGGGGGAAGGTTCTTTCCATCAAATCTGGAGAGAAACTTCAATAGGAAGGTAGCTTGAAGTTTGTTTGGGGGGGGAGGGAGGAAGAGAGAGAGACAGACAGACAGAGAGAGACCACACCATGGACAGCATGGCAGGCATCCTGAAGATAGACAGGCTCTTCAGTTTCCCTCAGAAACCTGGAGAACGGAGAGGTTTTTTTGACTTTTTAAGTTTCCTGAGGGTGGTTGAAAACTTTATGCCATGTGAGTTAATGTGGTGCAGCCTAGTACTTCCTGAGTGAGGGGCTAGGTGCTAGCTAAAACAGCAAGCTTACCTGAAGTCGGTGGGTGGGGGCTGCTGAGCTTGCTTCCCACCTGCTGAGGTCTGTGAGCTACAACCTTACAGCAGGGCGTCAGCTTTCACTCTGGACAGACTGCAGGGGCTTGTGATGGCTTGCCTGATTTCTCCTTGGCTACTGCTTCTCTTAGAGCAACTGTTAACCCCACTGAACAAGAGTAAAGACTGTTACCCAAATTCTTTCATCAGATTAAGTAAGCTTTATACACTGTCAGACAGGGCTATCTCCCTAAAGCGGGTTTTGAGAAAATAGCAGCGAACATGGGCGACAGGGGTTGTTTAGGGGTTTCCAAGGGTTGCGGATTTTCAGAGGAATTGTGATTCAGCCGAGGAACTTGGCTGAATATTTCAGAATTATTTGGCAGAACATCTTATCCGGTCAGGGTATGCCCGAGTTCTGTGTCGAACTCTGTATGGTGGGCAGCAGGTCAAATTTCAGAAATAGGTTAAAGCACTGTGAAGCATAAATTTTGTAGCAAACAGAAATGAACTTATTCTGGCCTTATAACAAAATGGCTTCCATCCTTAAGATGGAGTCAGGCTGGTCCATCATGGCTGCATCTTAAAGTGGCACGCTCCTGATCTAACAAGGGCAAGCATCAACCTCCTGTGTCTGGACGAGCATGTGTGCATGTTATATGTATGTGTTTATATGAATATATGCACACATGTCTATGTGTGAGGTATGCATACATGTTCGTGTGTGTGTGTGTGTGTGTACCTGTGTAGGCCAGAGGTCAACATCAGAGTCTCCCTCTCTTTCCCTTATTTTCTGAGACAGTGTCTCTCACTGAATCTGGATCTCACCAGTTTGCTAGACTGGCTGGTCACTGAGCTCCAGGGAGCTGCCCGTCTGTCTCCCCAGCACCCTTCAGTGCCGGCATTACAGCTGCGGCCACTACAGCTGGTTTTAGGTGGATTCTAGGTATCTGAGCTCAGAGGTCTCTAGAGAGGCTCCTTTTTGGATGGAAGAGTTACGTGTTTACAACCCTAAGTCTTGTTTTTGTCAAGAGCTCCATGAAAGGGAGGTCTGGGCAGGCTGGTTTGTGCTCAAATATGGGCTGACAGGCAGCCTTAGTTCCCGGCACCTTCTCAGACAGGTGATAAGGACGACTAGGGTGGCCTTCGAGACAGCTCCGTGCCGCACAGAGCCATAGCAGAGCTGGGTCGTCTCTTAGTGCTGAGAGTTCTATAGTTCTCAAAATAAGAGCCTTCTGAATCGAACCACAGCGTCTGTTCCAATACTGAGACAATAGGGTATTCTGAGTCCGCACGGTTTGCTTTAGCACTGCCATTCTGTCTCACCTGTGGGTGTTTCGTAAGTGGAAAGGAAGGTTCCTGCATGAGTGAGGTGGGGGTCCTTCTGTCGTGGAGACAGCTTCCCCTCTGTCTCTGTCTACAGTGGTTGAGAGATACAGACCCTTCGGGAAGAGAGCGTGTGTCAGATGCGGCACATATTCCGAGACACTAAAAGTGTGAGAGAGAGAAAATGCCACCGCCTAGACAGGAAAGCGACACATGTATCACACAGAGGCAGGAGGAACGATCACTATGGACTTTTTACCTTTGCTGAATACTTTATTTTTTCATGTGTGTATAATGTGTTACACAGAAGCAGGAGGAATGGTCAGTATGTGCCTTTTGTCTTTGCTGAATATTTTTTCATGTGTCCATAATGTGGTGCATGCATGTGAGTGTGGCAGTCCGTGTGGCCATTTGTGTTCACGTGAAAGCCGGAACGGGATGTCCGGGACCTTCCTGTATTGTTTTCTGTCTCGTTGCCCCAAGACAGGGTCTCTCACAAGCCTGAGACTTACTGTTTTGGCTAGGCAGCATGACTGCCAAGCTCCTGGGATCTGCTCCTCCCTGCCCCCACCCCCTTCTGGGGTAGCAGACCTGCGCAGCCATGGCAGCTTCCTACGTGGGCACGGGGGATTCGATCTCAGATCCTCATACTTGCGTGAGCAAGTGCTCTTGCCCACTGAGCCATGTCCTCGACTCCTTGAATATTTTCTTGATTACTCTCTTATTTGCTATGCAGACATACTATTTGCCCACTCATAACTTTATATAAATTAAAGGAAATGTGTAGCATATTCAATGTGATATATCCTGCTGACAACAAATTAGTAACATCCTCATGATTTTCTAAAAAGAAAATTTATGTACTTTATATCATTTGTGTGCTATAAATAACGTACCATACTGACACAGATTCGGCCTCCTCATAAGCTTGACATTAATACAATTTTCTGCTTCTGTGACTAGCAACCAGAACAAAAAGATGTAGTTAGTAGACTGAGAAACAAATTTATAAATAACGATAAAATTGTTATCGTCAGCTTGTTAATGTTTTCTGTTTTTTTCTTTTAAATTTTCATTAGGTTTTGAGCAAATCAAAGATCATTGACCAACCTGCAATAAAAACCACGACTTTAATTTTCCCTAACGGTGTAGTTGTGTGCTGTCACATACACGGGTGGATTGCAAGGGTAAGCGTGAGAAGTTTGGGTGATGCCTTGTCAGCGTGAACCATGTTTCCTTTACTCCAGATAGCTGCTCCTCGATCCTCCCGGGGCAGCTGGTGTCCCAGGCCAGGACTGCAGCACAGACTTCTGTCATGGCTGGAATGTCTACTTGGGAAATTCATATAAGTGGAATAACACCACGGCATTCCTTGGCGTGTGACTTCACTCAGGAATCTCTCTGAGGTCCTCGGTGTTGTTTGGTGTGATGTGTTGGTGACACACAGCTTGATTGAGAGTTTCCTGTAATCACTGAGCAGATCTGTTGTCTGAAAATGTACTTTGTTTATCCATATCAAAGCTGGTGGATACTTGTGATCTGTTCAGAGCTATGGTGAAATAAGGCCACCAGGAAGACTCCTGTGCAAATAAATACCTGTGGACATCTGCTTTCTTTTACTTTGAATTGGGTGCCCAGAAATAGATTTGATTTTCTTTTTCTTTTTAAAATTTTCATTACTCTATCTATCTATCTATCTATCTATCTATCTATCTATCTATCTATCTAATTATCTATCTATCTAATGTATGTGAGTGCGAGCACATATGCATGTGCCCACACACACAGGGGTGTTCCAGACTGCACATGTGTGGAGGTAAAAGAAAGAAAACAAACGTGTTTCTGTCTGTCCTGTCCTCCGCCATGTGGGTCTGTTCCATCCTCCACCATGTGGGTCTGTTCCGTCCTCCACCATGTGGGTCTGTTCTGTCCTCCACCATGTGGGTCTGTTCTGTCCTCCACCATGTGGGTCTGTTCTGTCCTCCACCATGTGGGTCTATCCTCTGCCATGTGGGGTCTTGGGGACTGAGGTCAGCTTATCGGGTTTAGAGGCAGGCACTTATCTTTACCCACTGAGTCATTTCATTGGCTGCAAAGTGGATCCTTTTAAATCCGTAATTTAAATGTGTGTTTAAGAGAGTGCCAGTTTTCTTATCTCTGTTTTTCACATATCTCTGTACCTGTCCTGATGGGTGTAGGAACAGAGTGAATGGCAGGCCAGCATGCCTTGATTGCAGGCCCCATTGCTGTGTGACCGACCGGTGCGACTCGGGTGGGGAGGAAGGCTGCCTGGGGACCGAGGGGTGAGACTGGAAGTCTTCCATTGTGTGTGGAGACGGGACATGGATGTCAGGGACAAATTATATTTCTTGGATGAGCATTTTCCACACACTGCCTTATTTCTATGTCTTATTTTTTAACAAAATGTTCAAGTGCTTATCATTTAAAAATATTGGGTTGTTTCTTACTTTGTCATTGGCGTTTGTAGTTTTGCTTATATCCTAGAGTAAAATCCTTTACCAGATTTATAGATGGTTGATCTTGTCTTTGCACCTTTCTTTCTTTCCTTTATTCCTTTTTAAAAATGATTTTTGAGACAGCATAATTTTTTAAAAACTTATTTTCTCTCTCTCATATAATACATCCTGACCCTATCCTCCCCCCACCCCGCTTTCCCTCAGAACACAGCAGGCCTCCCAGGGTTACCATCTGAGCAGGGCGTATCAAGAGGGGACAAGGCTGGGCTCCAGTCCCTACATCAAGGCTGGAAGAGGGAGCCCAGCGGAGGAAAAGGACCCCCAGGGCAGAGACATGTATCTTGTAGCCAGACCAATGTCAGTCTCGCCGCATATCTGAGGATGACCTTAAGCTCCTGATTTTGCCACCATCTCTTCCTGGGTGCTGGGACTACACATGTGAGACACGACTAGTTTTACATTTATTTGTTTAGCGTACCTGTGAATGCACGTGTACACGTGTCTTTGTGTATGCACACATGCACTTGACATATGTGTTGAGGCCAAAGATCAACTTTTGGGAATTGGTTTCTCCTTCTAACATATGGGCTCCAGAGATTGAGCTCAGGACCTCAGGCTTGGTAGTGAGCACATTTCCTGCTGGGCCTTCTTTCTGGTTCAGTCCTTTAATTATCTTAATCTTTGGAAAAGTAGAATTCTAAAAATTTTAGTTAAATCAGTTATTTTTTTCATGTTTAGTGTTAAGGAATCTTTGCTTCAAGATTACAAAAATATTCTCATCACTTTTAGGCCTTGACATTGTCAGCTTTTGTACTGTGCTGGATAAGACACAGGGACTATTCAGGGGTAAAGGGAAAACAGAGGTGGGAGACCTTAGCTGGGAAGGGGGAAGGGTCATACACAGGGAGAGGGAAGAAGGAGAGATGAGTAACACTGAGGACATTTGAAAGGGCCATAAGGAAAAACACTATTTTATAAGCTTACTTAAACACACACATACATGCATGCATACATACCACATACAAGCACATATACAAGTACACGTGCACACTCACTCATGTACACACAGACTTTACGCACACATACTCACGCACACACCCGCACACACACTCATGCACACACATATACACATACACACATGCACACACCCGCACACACACTCATGCACACACATATACACATACACACATGCACACATGCACACACGCACATGCACTCACACATGCGCACACACATGCACACACATACAGATGCGCGTGCACACTCACACACGCGCACACACACACACACACACACACGTTTTAATTGACCTATGACATACAAGGTGATGATGGTTTCCTTAGGAGCCATGGTTCATCCAACAAAACCCCCAGCATCAGGCATGGGAGCCCTGCCTTTGAGTTTTTGGCTAGGGAATTTCCAAAAGACCAAAACAATACAGACGATAGCTATTGCCCTCGGTTTCTTCCAGAATGTGAAGGTAAGAGACTATGACAGAAGACGCCACACTTTGGGCACAGGTCTTGAAGGGACTGAGCTGGAACTGACCCTGAGTACGGCTCTCCGTATCTGAAGGAGCTGTGCCAGCTGCCACAGGAGAGCGGCAGTACTGCTCCCACCTAGCACTCGAAAACAAACCTGTGGGCTGCTGAGAAATAGCAGGAAGGGACATAAACGCCAACCCTAAGGCAGCCCATCTTTGGGTACGTGGTTTCCAGCACTGGCTCTCCAAAGGAAAATATGGCAGCTTGCTTTGAGAAATATGAAGTGTCTGTATTTATTGGGATGTTTGACACTGTTACGCAAATGAGGCAGAAACAGTCTTCTCAGGAAGGTGGAGGGTTGTTCTCCGGTGGGACTAGACTTCAGCGTGTGAAGGGGAGGGGACACGCCTTGTACTCAGTGGAAGGGGATGGCTGGGGGAGGGTACTGGGTACTCCACGGCTCCTGCCAGTGCCGGTGCTCTTCTAAGCCCCTGAAGCAGTTGTCTGTGTTGAGATGACCTCAAGTACAGAACATTCACCTCTTCTATTTTCTTTAAAAGGGGGAAAGCAAGGGATGGGAAGATGTCTCAGTGGGAAAGTGCTTGACTGAAGACCCATGTTTAAGATCCAGTACCCGCATGAAGAGCTCTGGGCTGGTCCAGGCAGGAGGCAAAGACAGGTAGATCTCTGGGCCTCCCCGCCCCGTTAACTTCACCTGTCTCAAGAGTTAGATGGAGAAGCAACTGAGGAGGACATCTTGATGTCAACCTCGGCTTCCACACGTGGGCTAGTGCTTTTGCGCATACATGTGTGCACATACAACACAATAAACACATTAGTTAATAGCAGGAAAACCAGATATGGTTTGGCAAGTGAAGGCTGAAGCATCCTTGCCTTAGGCTTAGAAAGCAAGAATTCTCTCACGTGGTCAATAAACCACCACATTTTAGGAAAGACTTAAAGCAGTGAAGAGTGAAGATCACTACAGTTCCCTCAGCTCAGATCTGTAGCCTCGTCTCTGGACTTAGCTTTGTCTCAGACCCGGCCCCGAGGGAGGTTTGCTGGCAACTTCATGTCCTAAGAGTCGTCATGACGACAATGTCAGAAGTCTACGTTTTGTTCTGAAATGTTGGTTTGTGTTCACTATTCTGTGTTTCAAATTTTTGTGTGAGATATTGGGGATTAGAAGTATTTCATCTTAGCATATTTAGTTTTCTCTGATAAATGTGAGGACTTTTCTTGCTTCATGCAGTGATAAGCCCCATGTCAGCACGATGCCTCTGTCCTGACAGCAGGGAGTGCCACCCCAGTGCAGTGTCTGTGTTCCTGTAAGGAAGAGGAGATGGGCTTCCGTAAGCGGGAGAAGCTTCGTGGCAGGGCCTCCCACCTCACTGCAAAGGAATCCGGAGTTCTTCTTCTTTTAAGTCATTAATTAACCCCAAGAAGGGACGCATCAGTATTGCCTCATATCACTGATTCAGTCACCTCCCAACCGCTCAGCAGCCGGCACTGAGCCTGTACCATGTGAGGCCTCAGGGATGTTGCAGCTGGAATCACGATGTAACACCAGCACCTAACTCGAGACTCTGATGCCTGGCTTTCCCGCTTAATGGCGATCGCTGATTTTCTCGTGTGTGTGTGTGTGTGTGTGTGTGTGCGTGTAAGGGTGAGTGTGGACACGTGTCCACATGCATATGGAGGCCAGAAGCTCACTTTGAATGTCTTCTAACACACTTCACCTTATGTCTTTTTCCTCCTTTTATTGACAATGGATTTTTTTCCTTACAAAATTTATCCTGATCACAGTTCCTCCTCCTCCTCTCAGTTCCTCCCCATCTCTCTTCCCATCCAGACCCACTCACTCCCTTTCTGTGTCTCAATAAAATAGAATATTGCAGAATAAAATAAAATACATTAAGATAAAACAAAAGCTAGCACATTGGAATTGGATAGCACGAACAGAAGAAAAGAACCCAAGAGGAGGCACAAGGATCAGAGACCCACCTATCTGCACACTCAGGAATCCCATAACACAACTGGAAGCCATACTGTAAATGCAGAGGGCCCGGTGCAGACCCATGCAGGCCTGTGCGTGCTGCTCCCATCTCTGTGAGTTCATGTGAGTTTTGCTCATTGATTCAGAGGGCCTTACTTTCCTGGGGTCCTCCATCCTCTTTGGCTCTTACACTCTTTCTACCTTTTCTGAAGATTTTGATAAGCCCTCAGGGATGGATTTGATGGAGGCATCCCATTTAGGGCTGAGTGTTCCAAGGTCTCATTCTCTACATAATGTCTGGCTGTGGGTGTTGTGGAAGTTTATTTTTAATTATGTATAAAGTAATTGTTTTGTGCACTGTTGGGTGTGGGGGTGACTAGGTCTTGGCATTTTGTATTGTCTGCAGGTGTTAGGTTTATTGGGGGTTGATGATTGCTCATGATCCGCATGTGCTATCAGCAGAGCACCTAACAAGTTCTGGATCAATAAGAACACCTGAGCTCAGACACTCAGGGTTCCACTGTCCAGGATGGCATTGGCCAGGATGGTTGTTCCCTCTGCAGAGGTCTGGAAGGGTTTGTACCAATGAATATGCCTCCTTGTCTCTCTTGGTGAGCCTACACAGTGGCTAACAACTACAGTTTACAATAAGCACATGGCCAACATCAATTTAAATGGAGAGAATCTCAAAGCACTACATGTGGTCTCTGTATTTCTTCCTACATCTGCTGCAGGAGGAAGCTTCTCTGATGATGGCTGAACAAAGCACTGATCTACAAGTATAGTAGGATGTCATTGGAAGTCATTTTATTGCTTTTTCTTCTTTTTTTTTGGGAGGGGCAGTAATATTTAATTTGATCGTAGGTCCCTGGGCTAGCTAGTCCCAGGTTCTTGGTCACCCACACAGTGTTGGGTATGGGTTCCATCTTGTGGAGTGGGCCTTTGGTCAAATCAGACATTGGTTGGTTACTCCCACAAGCTTTGTATCACCATTGAGCTAGCCTTTTTTTGCAGGCAGGACAGCATTGTTGATAAAGGGTTTGTGGCTGGCTTGGAGTTTACACTTCTCTTACGGAAGCATGCAGAGTACCTTCCTGTAACAAAGACACTCAAACATGGGGGTGAGGGCTCTCTGTAGACAGCAGCTTGAGTTTTTCACGTTCCATGATTTTGTAGGTGTTGAGACACGATCTCTCACTAAATGTGGAGCTCAGTAACTCGCCTAGCCTGGCTGGGTGGCAAGCTCTCGGACCCCACAGCCAATCCCCTTGGCACTGGAGCTGCCGATGTACAATAATGCGCCTGGCGTTTTTTATACGTGCTGGAGTTCTGTGTGTACCAAATATCATGTCCCCTGGTGCCTCTGATTAAGCCCTTAGCTCTCCAGACCACGCTAGCTATTTCTCATATCTTTATATTCAGTGCGTGAGGCAATCACTGTGTGAATATTTTTAACACGTTCTAAAAGCATCTGAGAGATTCTGAGATATTAAGACAACGATTTCATTCTACTGTGCTTTTAGGTGAACGTGACATAATTTTATACACATACCCTCTTTCAGTGTAAATGAATGTAAAAATGAAACATATTTTTTATCTGACATAAATACAGATTTTTTTTCAGAAACATCACCGCACATGTGTAACGCATATGTTGAGAATTATTCTTTAGAAGACTCAAGGGAGCAGTGTATGGACATATGTCAGTAAGTTCTGGTCTATATACGCACCCTCTGATTGGAAGACTAATCTTGAATGAACTCACCATGCATGTGAGCGTGTACTAGACGCTGAGGTTCTTGGAGGGCTGAGTAGACAGCTTCGGCTCTGAGTGGCGGGGACTTCATTCAGCGCCCCAGTCCATGGGTGAGCAGCGGAACACAGCATAACCAGCATGGGAGTGAGCCTGGAAAGGACTACTCTACTCAGGGATAAGCACGTCTAGAAGTATTCTGGGTAGCCAGCTGCCAGAGGCTAGAGGGCCTTCCCAGAAATGAAGTGTAATTAAGAAAGGGAGATGGTAGTTCAATACCACACACATTGGCTTCCAAACACAGAGACATGCATAGACACCCACGCCACTGCCATAGATAGAGACAATATCAGTGGTGTCTAAGTAACAATACACTGGCTACAGCCTTTACATCAAAAATTACCATTTTCACAATGAGCCTTGGAAGACTTGTGTCATTACCCTCAGTTTCCAAGCAAATAATGAGACTCATTAACAACATTACAGTATCTGCCAGATCCACACAGGAAGAACAGTGCTGGGCTAGTTCCCATGATGCGGCCACTGTGTGTCTGTTTGTGTCTGTGTGTCTGTCTCATCCTCATTCCTGCTCTCTAGTATGTTTCCAGCTAGTGCTGGTCATAGGAAAGGAATTTGCAGCCTACATATACCCTTCTGGGTCTTCAAATTGTCCTGGGTACTGTAGGGATGAATCTTGCAAGTGCAGTTGAATTCTTTAATCCACTAGTCTTGAGTTAATCAAGGAGATTGTCCTGACCACACTCAATCAGGTGAAACCTACACAAGAGAGGCTTCTGAAGTGAGGCTTCAGGCTTGTACCTGTGGGCTGTAGCCTGTCTGACCTCCCGTTTACCTGTCAATCCACAGACTCTAAGTTTCTTAGAGGAGATCTTAACCGAGTCAGTCAGGCATCTGTTGTGGTATATACACACATGGGTATGGCTGTATATGGCTTTCTTCTCTAATTAAACAGTAAGTCAAACATCCATTCTGCATTTTTCATGACAATGTTTCTTCAAATCTTGCTTCAAGTGCTATTTTCTTTGCATGTTACGTGTCAGCATACATTTGACATGTTTATGCTATTCGTCTATAAAATAGTTTGTTTCATGTGCTAAGTACCTTTATATCAGTGCTATCACCCACCATTCACTTATGGATACTGTTAAATCATCCATAGCTTTTGGAGACAGCTTGAGGATCAGCTAGTCTGGTGTAGGCAGCAGAAAAACAAATCAAGAGACCCTGTCTCAAGAAAATGAGGAAGGCAGACACTGACATGGAGACTGTATGCCTCTAGCATGTGTGTCCTCATGTTCATGTGTATAATTGAGAGAGAGAGAGAGAGAAAAGAGAGGCGGGGGAGAATATTACCACACGTTTAAGTGGGACCAGATCCAGAGCTAGTCACTGTGGGAAGAAATGATGTGGTGATGACAATGTCTTCTTTGTGCCCCCCCTGCAGAAATGCAGGCACAGCGTGGCCTGGCCCAGCTGGAGGATGCAGGCTGTGGCTGACTACCAGGCCCCATGCCCACTCAGGCGTCAGTTATTCTTATGTTAGCATGTCAAGTATTCTGGAAAACTCTGAACAGTGGACATACCCAGCCAAACTGTAATTGTGGAGGTTGTTTATGGAACTAAGTTTGTAAACGAGGCAGCAGAAAAATTAGTGGACTGAACACCTTCAAGAGACTGTTAGAATTATCGCCAATCACCTCCCTACTCACTGAAGTCCAGGACCCAGCTCCGTTCCTGACTCCGAATTGTCTTCATTATTCCTTGACTTGTACTACTGCCAAATGTTTATCTTTTCACTGAGTCAAGACACTAAAAGAATGTGTCATTAGATACTCATGAGGTACAACTTGTTCTTGGTTGTTTATTAAGATTTCTAGGAAGAGTATACAATGCTGCAGGATATTACAGTCAGGACAGGATGTCAGGTAGGCTTCGAAATAAAATGCACAGTCCTCTTCAAGACTTACGGCCACAGCAGACAGCGTTCACAGCTGCACTGCAAGAAAATCCAGTGACTAGCTCTCGGCATATTCGTGAGGCTGTTTCCACAGACAATTAGAACATGAGGGCTCTGGCTCACAAATGGTTAATCCATCCACAGAGCAAATGTCTGACTAGACTATTGAGAGGTGGTGGACGCGTGGAAGGCAGGGCCTGGTTTTAGGAAGTGAGTCATGACTCTGGGAGCTGTCCCCCACACTGGCCCATTCCTGTTACAGCTACAGCCTGCTTTCTGTCTGTCTCGCTGTGCCCTGGTCTCAACTGAAACATCTGAAATTAGAGTTAATTCTTCTCCCATTTAGTTGCCTCTGTTGGGCATTTTGTCACAGGGATGCAAATTTGCCCCGTGCAGGGCCTGTGCAATCTGCCAGGCCACCCTTTCACAGTGTCAGTATGTCCTTTGTGGTTATGGAAGCTGAGCTGAAGGAGCCTATATGCTGGGAAGTTGTAGAACGAAGATCAGCTCTGCTCTCCCTTGCTCCGTCCTGCTGTTGCCACAGCTCATACACCATTCCCAGCGTCTCTCAATTTCTCTTAGTTAATCAATGGACACCTACTTTATGAACACTATTCCTAATAAAACCTGATGCTAGGAGTCTTGTATGGATTTTTCATATGTTTTATCATCGTGAATTCAATATTCCAATAGTAACAGTAAGATATAGTCACACAAAAACATTACCAGTAAATTAAGTAATCAAATCAATGCTCTCAGAGCTCAGAGTAAGCACAGGGCTTGTCTGAGGAATGACCTTAGTCTTGAAGAATGGGCCCACAGGGGAAAATAGGGAGGGATATTCAGATAGCAAGAAAACTGTCTCTGCCTTTGGAGGAGTGATGCCCTGGCTCAGGACAAAGTCTAAGAATTGCTATTAGAGAAATTAATTATAATTTTAATGCATCCTGACACAGATGGAGATGGATGCTGGCTAGTAGGGTAGATTAATGTGAATTATAGCTATCTCAACTCGTTAATAAATAGGAAAGCATTCAGTTGCTAAAATCAGGGACGTAGAGACCTCTGAGGACAGGCAGGGTCTTCGTGTGGTGGCCACTCTTCTCTGGGGTACTTCACGCATCACGTCTGCACAGCCTCAGTATGTCGGAGGGCCAAGGTTGAACGCAGCAAGCTTTGGAATCCACCTCAGTAGAATTAATTTTAGTGCTTACCAATTTATTTGAAAATAAATTTTGGCTTTATTTGGTTCTGTAGGCAATCCTACTTGCCATTGCAGCCGTAGCCGATGGACAGCATGGCTGTGTGCGCCGCAAGACAGCACTCTTGGACTGGCGTAATGGGCGGGCTGTACTTCAGGAAGCAAAACAGGTTCTTCTTCCTGAGAACGCCACCTATGCGTCCCTTTGTTTTCCAGCATCTTAGGGGCCATGGGGCATGCAAGGATCTGCTCGCACTCAGCAGTGATGCTTAGAAACAAGGCTATGCAGGAGCTAAAGTGGATGAACTAATAGGAGTGTGGAGCCAGTGTGTGTGATATTTGGAGAGTGAGGGAGGGAGAGACCAATTGATCTCCATGCTATAATGCTCTGATTTGAATAGGCTTTGCTCTCAGGGAAGCAGGATGGGTGTTGGGGAGTCTTGTGCTCCTGGCTCTGATGATACCTGCAGACCTTCAGGATGGATGTTGGGGAGTCTTGTACTCCTGGCTCTGATGATACCCGCAGACCTTCAGGATGGATGTTGGGGAGTCTTGTGCTCCTGGCTCTGATGATACCCGCAGACCTTCAGGGTGGATGTTGGGGAGTCTTGTGCTCCTGGCTCTGATGATACCCGCAGACCTTCAGGGTGGATGTTGGGGAGTCTTGTGCTCCTGGCTCTGATGATACCCGCAGACCTTCAGGGTGGATGTTGGGGAGTCTTGTGCTCCTGGCTCTGATGATACCCGCAGATCTTCAGGATGGATGTTGGGGAGTCTTGTGCTCCTGGCTCTGATGATACCCGCAGATCTTCAGGATGGATGTTGGGGAGTCTTGTGCTCCTGGCTCTGATGATACCCGCAGATCTTCAGGATGGATGTTGGGGAGTCTTATGCTCCTGGCTCCTGGCTCTGATGATACCCGCAGACCTTCAGGATGGATGTTGGGGAGTCTTGTGCTCTTGGCTCTGATGATACCCGCAGACCTTCAGGATGGATGTTGGGGAGTCTTGTGTTCCTGGCTCTGATGATACCTGCAGACCTTCAGGATGGATGTTGGGGAGTCTTGTGCTCCTGGCTCTGATGATACCCACAACTTGCTCTGGGCTCATTTTCAGCCTTACTAGCAGCTTCTCTTCTGCTGCCAGCCATTGATGGTCTCTGTGTTCTTTACTTGGCTGGCTTCCTTGGTTATTCAGGAAGTCACAGTACACAAAGTCAGACACCTAGAGAAGTGAAGACTCAGCCTCCAGGGCAAGAGTGCACCTTCCTGACTGGGCAGTGCTCACAGTTCCGCTTTGCTCTGCTGACTCAGCTCTAAGACTGCTCAGTTCTCTTCAGGACAGTGGGATGGAACCATATGACTAGTTCCAGCGAGTGGGAATCAGTGGAGGTGTCTTGAGAACTTCTGGCCTTGGAGTGTGTGTGAGTTTTCAAGTGCTTTTGATGCTCTTGCTGGAATAACCTGATATTACGTGTTGTGATTAAATCCAGCCTATAACCATATGTAGCCACAGGGAGGGTTCCCTGGAGTTCCTGGATGCTGTGTAAGAAAATTAACTTCTCTTAAACTTCTGAGATTTAGGTTTTTTCTCTTTTTCTTTTTGTTACCAATGCAGAACCTAACTTCTGAAAAATTTAGAAGCCATCCATAAATGTTTTCCCAAGTGGAATATATGCCCAGTGGATTCTCTGACTGTTTCTCTGTGGAAACACTCAGTAAAGTTAAAATGAAGTTTATTTCTTAATGACAGGCTACTGAAAGAAGATAGAAAGTCATTCTAGAAGTGGGTCAAACAAAGTTCTTTGTATATGAAAAGAAGAGACTTAGAGAAAGAGGTTTTGCCAGATGTTTTGCCTAGAAAATTTTCCATGTGGGAAAAGGAATAGGATTTGAACTTTGAGACTCAAAGGCCGGCAACTGAGCTGGGGAGACGGGATGAACAGGTAACACACAGATTCGTGAATGCAGGACTCATCAACGAAGGAGGCGGGAGAGAGCTAAGAGAACAAATCTCAGGAAATACCTGGAAACATACACAATGGCATTCATCAAGGGATGCTGAAGTACTCATTCCCAGCTCTCACTAGATGCTCAGTAGACTGGATCATGGGTGCAGGAAAGTGAGAGGGAAATCAGTGAGGGGTGGGGAGGACACATGGTTCTTCTGTCTCCAGGATGGTGCAGTCTGCTCTGTAAAGGATCAGGTCTAGGGGCATCCCTCTGTGGTCTGTGCAGGACAGGGGCCAGGCTGAGGGGCATCCCTCTGTGGTCTGTGCAGGACAGGGGCCAGGCTGAGGGGCATCCCTCTGTGGTCTGTGCAGGACAGGGGCCAGGCTGAGGGGCATCCCTCTGTGGTCTGTGCAGGACAGGGGCCAGGCTGAGGGGCATCCCTCTGTGGTCTGTGCAGGACAGCAGCAATGACAGCTGGAGAGGCCTCTCCCAGTCGCCTGCACAGGACTCCTCCCTTGCAGATGGGAGATCAAATTTGCTGTCATTACTGGACGAGACAGACACGCCCGTGGTCCCCTCAGGTTGGCACTTTCCTGGCCGCACCTTTCTGACTTCCAAGCCTGGCCTCTTCAAATCTGTGAACCATCTGCGCAGTTTGATGGATGAGGAAGGATGACACCTGCCGTTTCTTGTTCAGTGACTTTGTTTTTAATCTCCTTTAAGACCACCTATGTCTCCCTTGATTCTGGTGTTTTAAATTCAGAATTTCATTCAGAACTTAGAATTTATGATTCATCAGTCCGACACAGGGAGCTTTAAGGCTAAATACAGATTATTTTTCAAGCTTTGAGTCCCACTCGGTGATTGTGACGGCAGAGCTGGCGTGGCCGAGAGTGTTAAATGGTGCAGAACAGCCACTCTGCTGCTGAACTACAGGGTGGCGATTACTTTGGCTTAACCTGGAAAACTATGAGTGGTTTTCCAGTAAATCTGAAATAACGTAATTTATACACTATGACAATTAAAGTAACAAGAGAATCTCAAGGAGTAAATATTTTATCTGGTGAATTAACCATGCAAGACTCATTCTCGAATGTTAATTAGGATACCGAGGTGAAGTCCCCGTATGTTATGAAGCCAGCTTATGCTCAATTATCAAGTAGATAAAGACTAATGGTGCAGAGTCTGTGCTTTGATTAACTGCCATCTCTTCTTCCCCAAATGTGAGATCACTTACAATGGCTTAGCAAGCAGCTCTGTGCTCCCTCTGCCCCAGGAGACATGCTGGATCCTCCTCTGAGGATGGCAGCAGGGTGGCACCAGGTTGATCCCATGTTTGTGGTGTCAGGATAGGGACGTGGCATGGATACCATGAGCCTGGAAACATTGTACAAAAGGCTCCCTACTTACACGAGGTCCTACAAGCCCCAGTGTGTCAGGCACGATAGTCTTCGCCCACCCACAATCCATGGAACTTGTGAAGATGCTGCTTTGTTAGAAGGCAAAGAGATTTTGCACATAAAATTAGGCTGAGGATGTGGAGGTGAGGGAGCTGGCCCAGTGTCCCGATGTGGTCCCCGCTGTCCTCCAGAGTGGAAAGGAAACAGAATCCAGGGTGAGGTGAAGCAGGAAAGACTTGACCTGTAGCTGGGGTTGGATATGGAGAAAGTGCCACGGGCTGTGGGATCCGTTAGCTCTGGAAAAGGCAAGGATGTGGACTCCACTCTAGAAAGCACATGGTCTTGTCCCACAGTCACCAAGTGAAATGCAGTACATTCTTCTCACCTGTAGGGGTCTACAGAACTGTGGGGTAATAATCTGCTGGTTAAACCACAGTGTCTGTGCTAATTTGTTACAAAGGCAGTAGAAAGCTAATACAGCTGAGACCGGTCTATGTTGCTCATGGCAATATCTCTAGTTCTTGACACAAGAATACTTACTGGATGAACGAACTGGTGAAACTGCTTGTTATCCAGGTACATGCCAACTAGAATCACATTGATGCATTCCATCCAATGGTAACTGCGACTCAATCTGTGATCTTGCGGCCCTCAAGGATCTAGAAATCTCTATTTAAAAAATCATACTCACCTGTACTATACATTTAGAGGGAGAGATGGCACTTCCGTCTGTGAAATGAGCATTCTAGGTCAGGTGTTCTAGCCCACCTAAACTGGAGGTTCTGTTCCCATATTTTATTTCCTTCATAGGATTTGCCACTCATGTGTTCATCTCTTTGCATACTTTCTCTGCCTCCCTACTGGAAGGAAAGCTTTGTGGAAGCAATTCCCTGCCTGGGATTTGGGCACAATTACGATGTTAACACAATCACAGTGTTTGTTCCTTTTTTCATTGTTGTGACAAAACCACTCTAAGGACAGAGGGTTGGCTCACAGTTTAAGGAGACAGGGTTGGCTCATAGTTTAAGGACACAGGGTTGGCTCACAGTTTAAGGACACAGGGTTGGCTCACAGTTTAAGGACACAGGGTTGGCTCACAGTTTAAGGACACAGGGTTGGCTCACAGTTTAAGGACACAGGGTTGGCTCACAGTTTAAGGAGACACGAGCCATAATTTTTGAGGAAGTATGACAACAGGCAGAAAAGACAGTTTGTCACATTGTCTTTATGGTCAGGTAGGAGAGAGAGAGATAGAGAGAGAGAGACATAGATAGATAGAGAGGAAAATGAGAGAGATATACATGGAGAGAGAGAGATACATGGAGAGAGGCAGAGAGAAACAGAGACAGAGACAGAGAGAGTGAGAGAGACAGAGGTAGACAGAGACAGAGACAGTGACAGAGAGACATAGACACACACAGAGACAGAGAGACAGTGACATAAAGAGACAGAGAGAGAAAGAGAGAGAGAAAGAGGGAGGGAGGGAGATATTATGGATATTAGAACCCAGCTGGCTTTCTCTTTTTTTTTATTTAGTCTGGAACCCAAGCCTATAGGATAGTGCTGTCTAAATTAAGGGTGGGTCTTCTTTCCTTCGTGAAATCTTTCTGGAAATAACCCCACAGAAGGCCCAGAGTGTGTCTCCTAGATTGTTAAACATAGTCAAAGTGACAATGAAGATTAACTATCATAATTACTTTTCTGTATCAGGATTACATTTCTCCCAGGCAGGGTGGATTAAAGTATCACTGTTTAGAGGATCCATGGAATTAGGGCTGTGTTTTGATCTAAGACCTGGCAGGGCTCTGAGCTCCCACACTTCATGACTTTCATCTGTAGGCCTGTGCCTTATTGAGGACACAGTGTCAATGTCAGGAGCTCGGGGATGGCAAGGCCCCATCATCACAGCTTGCACAGATCTTCCTTGTGTAAAGAAAGCAAGGGTGGAGAAGTAAGCCTTACAGCTTCCACCTGCCCAAGACCTTAAACATGGCTACAGGGATCCAAGGTAGCAGGGCTGCCAAATTAACACTTTTTTTGCCATGGTTCTAGTACCCAAAGCAGCTTCTGTCCCAGGGCTGTCACTCAACAGCACAGATCAGGAAGGGAGAATTCAAACATCACTGTCGGCTATCTTCCAGACAAGTCTGAAGAGACCGACCAGTTTATGTCAACTCCCCTGAGAATCTAAGGTCGGTACTGAGGTTGGACGAATTCCTGGAAGTGGAACGGGGATCTGAAGGGAGCTCAGGCTAACACACACCATGCTTTCTCCCAGAGCATCTCTGCTTTGGGAAGTGGGACTGTAGGTGACACACGGGAATGTCTCCAGGGCAACAGTTGCTCAGAGCTTGCAGAGGAGTATGCAGGGCAGTTTCCAGTAAGGAAGCAACTGCATCATCTTAGGCTGCTAGACACATGCTAATGTCAGCCCTGGCTTGAGCCCCTCACTGACACATGTATTAAAGGAGACAAGAGAGCCATGAATTGTAATTTGCCCCCTTCCTCTGGAGACTTGGCTAAGCCCTATGCTACACACTAAGCATATCTTACTGTCTGGTTTGCCAGGTCCTTCTGTGTCTGTAACCTCATACAACTGCATGGGATGCTGTGCAGAACACTCTTGCTTTGGCCACCAGTAAGCATAGCCATGGCGGTGTGTTCTGTTAACTTATTAGCTGGTAGGAATTTCCAGTTCAACTATGATTACAGCAGGAGATTGTGTAGACATTTTTGAATGCCCAATCTCTGTCCTGTGCCAACAGCTTCACCCAGCAGACTTAGTCTTGTCTCTCACCAAGTTAGTAGGATGTCCAATCTAACACTGACCAAGGGCAGTTGTTTTAAGGTGAATGGTACATCATGATACCCTGTGATTCTCTAACAACTTCTGTTTCTCTGAGCCCAGGAAGGACTTTGTCGCTGTCCCCAACTTCATGTTGCTCACGGCCCCCCTCACTTTCCCTGTCACAAGCTCAATCACCCCCAGCTTCCCTCTTCCATCCTACTATGAAGTTTAATACTCTCAATAAACTTTTATCTCATCTTTTATTTGGCTGCTGCAGATCTCTTAGGCTGCATCTTAATGACTCCCGTTTACACCTTTTCCAATTGTTCTTGGCACTGGGCTGGAGTCCTGGCACCTGGATCTTCCCTGAAAGAAAATTCTCCCACTGATTATCCTCTTATACCATGCTGGAATATTTGCTTAGAGAAAGAATTTTAAGGCTAAGGACCAGTCCCTCCAGTTACAATTCCTCAGGGTTCTCATTCTCGGCCAACCTAAAGGAAGAAGAATTCTGCTTTAGAAACTTATGATGGCGTTTACTTTCTTGAATTTAAATACATGCTGGTACAACGCACGTGGAATCCTGCAGAATTCTTCCGAGTCATGTATTATAGCACATCACATGTAAATTATTTGCTTCCCTCTAAGACTTCATACTCTTGAGTAACAACTCACACACATACCACTAGCACACATCTCCATAGTCACATGAGGCTATCAAGGGATGGGTGCTGAGCTGAGTGTCACGGTCCGGTGTTGCTTTCTGTACCCACTCCTCGGGTCTCATGGTACAATTCTTTCTGATTACTTTTTATTTTTTGAGATGATAATTTAACTATATCATTTTCCTCTTCCTTTCCTCTCTTACGTAACCTTTCCTACGCTCCTTCAAATTTATGGTGTCTTGAATTATTGTTATACATATAGGTATACCAATATATAGTAAAATACACATAAATGTATAAATACAATCCACTAAGTCCTTATAATGTTACCTGTATGTATATGCTATCAGAGCTGACCGTTTGCCTGGTTGATCAGTCAGTGTGCTCTTCGACAGGGAAGATTTTCTCTCACTCTCAGCATTCCATAGTTGTCTGTAGTCTAGAGGTAAGACCTCATGGACTTCCCCCTTCCATGTTAGCATGAATCTACTGGTATCTTCCTTGTTCAGGTCATGTTTAAGCAGCCATGCTGGTTAGACTTCATGGATATAGCTTCTCTGACATTTTTAGGAGACACAGTCTCACAGCAAACTTTCTATCCCTCTGGCTCTTACAATATCTTCACATCTTCTTTCCACAACAATCCTTAGGTGCACTGTAGATACATCAGTTGGGACTGGGCTCCACAACTCTCCATTTTGGTCAGTTGTTTTTAGTAATGATCTCCATCTGTTGCAAAGATAAGATTCCTTGATTAGGGGTAAGAACTACACTACTCGTGGGTATAAAGATAAGTGTTTAGAATGTAGTTAAGGATTATGCTAGTTTAGCCAAATGACGGGTGTAGATTCTCCTCCAAGATCCATGACTTGACTGTCTGTGGGTAGCTGTCTTGGTTTTATGTACCAGAAATGATTTTCCTCTTGTTGATAAGGTTTTAAGTCCAATTAGAGAGCTGCTGGTTACTACCAAATTGTGCATGTCGCTATTGTAATCTTAGAATTATCATGCCATGTTGGTTGTTATATGGGCATTATATAGGTTTTATATATGTGTATATATATATATATATACACACACACACATATACACACACATACATATATGGGCATTACATAGGTTTTTAAATATGTATATATATGTATACACACATATGTGAACAATCATATGTGAACAACAATCTTTGGCACCATAGCTGGGTAGGACTATTAGTTGCTTCCTTCCTTCCTTCCTTTGGAAGCTTGCATGGTGCCTCCTGGTACCATGAAAGCTAGTCTCCAGGGAAGAATCTTTAAGGACAGATCCAGCTCATGTCCTCTGGGTCACATGTCTGAAGTGCATGGTCTCTTCAGCAGTAGAGAGACTTACCTTCCACCTCCTAGGGGAAGGCTGGAAACCAAGGGCAACGACAATAGCCTATAATAGTTTGGGAGCCTCATAGATAACCTTGACTAACAACTCAAAAGAGAGCTTCCATGGCTGGTATAAGGGTTTTTGTTAGATTGTCTATGGCTCTTGGGGTTGAGCATTGTCAGTCCAGATGGGGAAATTTATTTAAGCTATACATGTATATGTATTCACCGACTTACATGTGTCATAGGTATTTTTAAGTAGTTAACAGCATGATGCCTTACACCTTTCCCAGACCTCTTTATTGTCATTCTATTCTCCCTCTTCTGTAGTCATCTCTCTCCTACTCCCCGAATTAAAACCTCCCTGTTTTCCCCAGGGGTCCCCTCGGATCACCTGTATTTCCCTGTCTATTGCTCTTCCACCACCCAGGATCCTCTTTTACTTTCCTGTAATTATTCAAGGTCATGTATTCACATCTGAATATTTGGGCTTAGGGACTGCAGATTAGAGAGGAAATTTGTCTTCCTGGGTCTGGCTTACCTCACTCAACATGATCTTACCTATATGATTCATTACCCAGCCACATTGCCAAATTTATCATTTCTAGAAGTTTTCTTGGATCTCTAATGCATAGCATCATGTCATCTGCAAATGGGTTGCCTTCTCCTTTCCATATCTATTCCCCTGTAATTTTCTTCCCCGTCCCAGTGCTCCAGCCAGTACTTCAAGCACAATATTAAAAAGGAGAAGGGATCGCGAACAACAATCCCTGACTTGGTGGGATTGGTTCAAGTTTTTCTCCACTCAGGATGATGTTGGTTGTGGGTTTCTCATATGTATGTTTTATTGTGTTAAGGTGTGTTCTCTATAGCCCTGTATTTTCCAGGACTTTTAAGACAAAAGCACGTTGGGTTTTTGTCAAAGGCTTCTTTCTCCTGCATCTATTGAGATAATCACGTGATTTTCATCTTCTAGTCCCCTTATTTGGTTTATAGCGTTTATTGACTTGCATGTGTTGAACCGTCCCTGCATTTCAGAATAGAGCCAACTTGATAGTGGTGTATAATACTTTTGATGTGGGTCTGTTTTCTGTTTGAAAGTGTTTTATTTGGTATTTTTGAGTCTGTGTTCAGGGATATTGGCTTATAGTTTCCTTTTATTGTTGCGTCTTTGCCTGGTTTTGGCATTACAGTGATACTGGCTTTGAAGGAGTTTGGGAGTTTTCCCTCTGTTTCTACTTTAAAAAAGTTTAAGAATAACTGGTTGTAGTTCTTCTTTGAAAGTCTGGTAGAATTCTGCTGTGAATTCATCTGGCCCTGTAAGTTTTTGTTTTGTTGAGACAGGGTTTCTCTGTGTACTCCTGGCTGTCCTGGAACTCTTTCTGTAGACCAGGCTGACCTTGAACTCAGATCCACCTACCGCTGCCTCCCAAGAGCTGGGATTTAAGGCATATGCAACTGCGCATGAGTCTCTGAAAGTTTTTTAGATGGAAGACCTTTTTATTACTCTTTCAATCACATCATTTGTTATGGGTGTTTAGGTTGTGAACTGTTTCTTGGGTTAATTTTGGTGGTTGGCTGAATTTAGAAACATCCATTTCTTTTAGGTTTTACAGCTTAGTGGAGTACAGGTTTTTTAAAAATATTTTCTTACAGTATTCTGAATTCCTTTGATGTCTGTTGTAATGCTTCCCTGTTTACTTCTGATTCTGCTAATTTTGGTTCTCTCTCTCTTTAGGTTAGTTGGGACAATGGTCTGTCAGTCTTGCTTATCTTATCAAAGAACCAGCTTTTAGATCTGTTAAATCATTGTATTGTTTTCTTTGTTTCTGTTTTACAGACTGCTGCTCTGATTTTATTTCTTGATGTTTCTTGCCATCCGCTGGGATTGGATTTGGTTTGTTCCTGTTTTCGTAACTTTGAGTTGCATCATCAAGCAATTCATTTTTATGATTTTTTTGAAATAGATACTTGGAGCTATAAATTCCCTTTTAGGATTACTTTCAATATGTCCCAGAGGGTTTTTAATTTTTGTTTTCATTTATTTCCAGGAAATATTTTATGTCTTTCTTGATTTCTTCTTTGCCTCCTGCATCATTCAGTAATGAGGTGTTTAATGTCCATGTGTTCGCATATTTACTAGAGAATAAGTGTGCTGTCAATTTTAAGTTTCATTGCATGTGGTCAGATAGGACACAAAAAGTCCTTTCAAGAATTTTGAATTCATAAAGACTTATTTTGTTTCCCAGGATGTGGTGTTCTTTAGAAAAGCTTCTGTACATATATTCTTTGTTGTTTGGATGGAAATATTCTGTAGATATCTACTAAGTCCATTCACTCACGATCTCTGGGCTCCTCCAAAGGGCTTGGGTCACTTCTCTGGCTCTGCCCTCTGCAGCACACACAGCTTGTCCTCAGGCTCTGTTTGGGTTCCCTTCAACACCACTGCTGCTGTTCTTGGTGGTCATCCCATGGTACTGGTATTTTCAAAACTGCTGAGGTCCCTTGCTGCAACTGGGCTGAACTTTCACCAATAGCCTCTCCTGAGCTCTCTTCATGATGCCAAGCCTCAACTTCTTTGCATGACCCCTTCAATCTGGGCCTTAAACTGCTACTGAGGCTGCACCTTCACCAATGGCCTCTCCTGGCCTCCTACAATGCCAAGCCTCAGTAGCTCTCCATGACTCTTTCATGTCTTCAAGACCAGCAACACCTGGGTGACTCTTACAGTACAAGTTTGGCTGCCAGAGCAAGATAAAACTTCAGCCAATTTTGGAAGATAGCTTCTGTGTGCTGACCCTGAGGAAACACTTTCCAGATTTTAAGATAGAGACTGGTTTGCAGGAAAAACAACTGGTAACCTTGTCTGCAGGAAGGGTTCCCTTAAGGGTGGAGTTCCCATCACCATAACCATATGTGTCTTGTCACGACTGCCTCACCAGTATCTGGACCACTTGTAATCAGGTTTACAAAAAAAAAAAAAAAAAAACCAAAAAAAAAAAAAAAAAAAAACCAAAAACAAAACCAAAGTTCAGGTTAGGATTCTTAGTTCCAAGCTCTGGCTTCCACAGCAGGGGTTCCTGGGCTGGTGGGAAGAACCTCCAGTGAAAACATTATTGCAGCTTGCTGTTCTATTCTACCACTGCTATGGGGGAAAATACAACCTTCTTCATAGATCTCAAACACAGACCTTTTTGGGCTTCACCACACATGCAGAAAGCTATCATTGAACTCAGTTTGTAAAACAGTGTGCGCTGGCTTCCTTTGCAGTTACACACCGATGGTGGCGGCTCAGCAAGAGAGAGACAGAGGCGCTGTCATAGGTGCACACGCTGCCAGACCTCAGCAGAGGGGCCGCCATCATGGCCAGTTTCATCCTTGACAGTGAAGCCCTGAGCCTCTCATCTCAGGGTTTTTTTGTTGATCCTTAAGCTCCCTTGGGTGTTTTATTGATACTATGTGCAGATCATGAGCAATCAAACGTCCCCCACATAAAGCCAATACCTGCAGACAATACAAATGCCAAGGCCTAGGCAGCCCTATTCCCAAGACTGCACAAAACAACCATTTTAAGCATAGCTAAAAGTGAACCTTTGCATCACAAAGTTGTTTTGATTTCCCTGACGACCAAAGATGTTGACCATTTCTTTAAGTGATTCTCAGCCATTTGAATTTCTTCTTTTGAGAATTCTCTGCTTAGATCTATACCCCATCTATTAATTGGGTTATTTGTTTCTTGAAATATGGTTTTTGAGTACTTTATATATTTTGAGTATCAGTCCTGTATCAGATATATAGTTGGTAAAAATCTTTTCTCACTCTGTAGGCTGCCATTCTGTCTGAATGACTGTGTCTATGAAGAAGCCTTTCCATTTCCTGAGGACCATCTATTAATTTTTTACTTTAGTGCCCATGCTGCGTTCTGTTCAGAAAGTCTTTTCCTGCGCTAACGATTCAAAGCTACTCTCCACGTTCTCTTCTGTCAGGTTCAGTGTATCCAATTTTATGTGGAGGTCTTTGATCCATTTGGACTTGAGTTTTGTTCATGGCGGTAAATTATTTTTTTTACATTCTTCTACACGCAGACACCCAGTTAGACCAGCCCCATTTCTTCAAGATGCTTTATTTTTTCCATTGTATATTTCTGGGTTCTTCATTTAAAAAAAAAACCAGGTGTGCATAGGTGTGTGGATTTACGTCTGCATTTTTATTTGATTTCATTGACCAATGTGTCTGTTTTGTGACGATACCACAGCTTTTATTATTATAGATGGGTAGTACAACTTTAAATTGAAGACGGTGAAACATCCAGCAACCCTTTAATATTCAGGATTGTTTTATCTCTCCTGGGGCTTCTGTGTCTCAAGATCTCTGAAGAATTGTGTAGGAATTTTAATGGGATTGCATTGAATCCAAAGATTGCTTTTGGTAGCACGCCCATTTTTACTATATGACTCCTACTGATCCATGAGCATGGGAGATCTTACCGTCTTCTTATACCTTCTTCAGTTCCTTTCTTCCATGTCTTCATATTTTTATCATACAAGTTTTCCACATTTGCTTGTTTAGAGTTATCCAAAGACATTTTATATTATTCCTGGGTTTGTTGCCATGATTCTTTCTCAATCTGTTTGTCATCTGTATATGGGAAGTCTAGTGATTTTTGTGGATTAATTTTGTACCTACCTACTTTGCTGAAAGTGTTTATCAGCTGTAGGAATTTCCTGCTGGAATTTTTAGAGTCACTTATGTATACTATCATACCATCTACAAATAAAAACGATTCATTGACTATTTCCTTTCCAATTTGTGTTCCCCTGATCTCCTTCGTTTGCGTGTTGTTGTAACTAAGATTTCAAGTACGGTATTAAATCGATATGGAGAGTGTGGACAACCTTGTCTTGTTACTGACTTCAGTGGAATTGCTTTGAATTTCTCTCCCTGTTGGTTATGTGTTTGCTGTAAACTATCTTTATTATGTTGAGGTGTGTCTCTTGTATCTCTGATCTCTCCAGGACTTTTATTATGAAGGGGTGTTGGATTTTGTCACAGGCCTTTTCTGCATCTATTGAGATGATCTTGTAGCTTTTGTCTTTCCATTTGTTTGTGTGGTAAATTGCATTTTTTGATTCACGTATGTTGAAACATCCCAGCATCTCTGAGATGAATTCTACTTGATTATGGTGGATGATCTTTTTGATGTGGTCTTAGATTTGTTTTGCAAGTGTTTCATTGAGAATTTTTGCATCTATGTTTGTAAGAAAAATTGGCCTCTAATTCTTCTTCTGTCTTTATGTGGATCGGGTACCAGAGTAACTGTAGCATTATAAAATGAATTGGCAATTTCTTCTTTCCGTTTCTATTTTATGGAAAAAATTGAGAAATATTGGCATTAACTTTAAAAGCCTTTGAAGCTGGACAGTGGTGGTACATGCCTTTAATTCTAGCATTTGGGAGGCAGAAGGCCAGCCTGGTCTACAGAGTGAGTTACAGGACAAGTGGGGCTACACAGAGAAACCCTGACTTGAAAAACCAAAGAAGGCCTTTGAAAATCTGGGGGACTAGGCAACCCAGTAGGATCGAAAGGGTCCCAAGGGCAGGTAAAAGGGCCAGAGACTCCCCTATTCCAGCCTGTAGGAGTTCTGCAAGAACACCAAGCCAGAAAGCCATAAGATATATTTAGGGGACACTGCAGGTTCCGTGTCCCTTGATGTAGGGAGCTCCATCTTGTTCCATCTTGTTATGCCATGCCCTGTTTGAGAGGTAACCCTGGGAGGACTGCTTTTTTTTTTCTGAGGAGAAGTGGTGGTACAGTTGCTTGTTGGATGAGGGTAGGGGTAGATCTGAGAGAGGAGGGAGATGGGGTGACTGGGAGGATTGGAGGGAGGGGAGGAGGGGGCTTGGAATGTATTGCACAAGCGAAGGAAAATAAAACAATTTTTTAAAAAAAGGAAATCTGGTGGAATTTTGCACTAAAACCATCTGGACCTAGGGCTTTTGTTTTTGTTTTTGTTTATGATTTGGAGACTTGTAATGACTGCTTCTATTTCATAGGTGTTATACGTAAGCTTCAACTGCTTATCTAATCTTAATTCAATTTTGGTAAGTGGTATGTATAGAGAAAATTATGTATTTCTTTTAGATTTTCTAATTTGGCAGAGCACAGGTCTTTGAAGTTTATCCCTATGATTCTCGGAATGTCCTTGATGTCTGTTGCTTTGTCACCCTTCACATCTTTAATTTTGCTAATTTGCACCTTCTCTGTGTGCCTTTTAGTTAATTTCTTTTTAAAAAATTCTTCTATCATACAACTTAAACAAATACATCAGACCTCTCCTCTCCTCCCAGTTCCTCCCATCCCCCCTTTCCCTCATATCTATCCCCACAAACACCCTCTTCTACCCAGAAAAGAACAATCCTCTAGTTAATTTCAATAAGGATTTGTCAATCTTATTGATTTTCTCAAAGAAACAACTCTTTGTTTCATAGATTCTTTGTATTTGTTTGTTTCCTTTTTATTGATTTCAGCTTTGAGTTTTGCTGTTTCTTGTCATTTACCCCCTCTGGGTATGATTTTTCTTTTTGTTTTAGAGCTTTCAGGTTTGCGGTTAAGTTACTAGTATGAGATCTTGCCAATTTTTTAATGCAGGCACTTAGCAGAATGAACTTGCTTTTAAAAATTGCCTTCATTGTGTTCCATAAGTTTGGGTATGTTATGTATTCATTCCCATTCCATTCTAGAAAGTCTTTGATTTTTTTTTCCTTATTTCTGTCTTGATCAAGTTTTCATTCAGTATTGAGTTATTCAGTTTCCATTAGTTTGTAAGCTTTCTGTTGTGTCTGTGTTTCTTCATTTTCATCTCTAATCTGTGGTGGTCAGATAGGATACAGAGTGTTATTTCAATTTTCTTGTATCTGTTGAGACTTGCTTTTGTCTGAAAATGTGATTAATTTTGGAGAAATTTCCATGAGGTGCTGAGAAAAAGGTATATTCTGTATTTAAGTGAAATGTTCTGTAAATACTTGTTAGGTTCCTTTGGTTTATAATGCCAGTCAGCTCTAGCTTTATCTATGTATTTATTTTTTCTGGATGACTTGTCTATCATTCAGAAAATGGTATTGAGGTCTCCTCCTATCAGCATGTGAGGGTCAATATTCGATTTATGCCACAGTAGTGTTTCTTTTACAAACATGTGTGTCCTTGTGTTTGAGACATAGATGTTAAGAATTGTAGTGTCCCTTTGGTAGATGTTTCCTTTGATGAATACATAGTGTCTTTCCATGTCTCCTCTGATTAGTTTTGGTTTGAAGACTATTATGTCAGGTATTAAAATGGCCATACTAGCTTGTTTCTTAGGTCCATTTCATAGAATATCTTTTTCCATCTTTTTACCCTGAGGTTATGTCTATCCTTGATGTTAAGGTGTGTATTTTTGGATGCAGAAGAATGGATCCTGCTTTTACATACATTCTGATAGTCTATGTTTTTCTATTGGGGAATTGAAAACATTGTTGTTGAGAGGTATCAATGTGCAGTGTTTGTTGAATCTTGTTATTTTGTTGTATGTATGTATGTATGTATGTATGTATATACATACGTATATATGTGTGTTTTCCCTCTTTTGAATTGGTGGTTTGGGATTATTCCCTTCTGTTTTCTTGGGTGTGTTTAACCTCGTTAGGTTGGAGTTTTTCTTTTAACACCTATTGTACAGTTAGATTTGTAGGTGAATATTGATTAAACTTGGTTTTATCATGGAATATCTTATTTTCTTCATGTTGTGAGTGAAAGTTTTGCTGTATACAACAGTCTTGAATAGCATCTGTATTCCTTAAGAGTCTGTAGAACATCTGTCTAGTCCCTTTTGTCTTTTAGTGTCTCCATCGAGAAGGCAGGTGTTATTCTAATAGGTCTGCCTTTGTATCTTCCTTAATCTTTTCCTCTTGCATCTTTTAATATTATTTCTTTGTTCTGTATGTTTAGTGTTTCAATTATTATATGCTGAGGGTATTTTATTTTCTCTTCCAGTCTACTTGGTGTTCTGTGCTTCTTGTACCTCCATTGGCATCTCCTTCTTTAGGTTAGGGAATTTTTTTCTATGATTTTGTTGAAAATACTTTCTGTGTCTTTGCCATTTTCCTCTGTTCTCATTATTCTTAGTTTTGGTCTCTTCATAGTGTCCCAGATTTCCTGGACCTTTTGTAGCAGGATTTTTTTTTTTTTTTTTTTTTTTAGATTTAATATTTTCTTTGACTGTGGTATCCATTTCTTCTATTGTATCTTTAATGTCTGAGATTCTCTCTTCCATCTCTTGTATTCTGTTAGTGACGCTTGATCTGAAGTTCCTTTTTGAGTTCCTGTAGGCATTCTGGCATGCTATTTGGGCCTAATCTTTAAGATAGTGTTTTGTAACACACACACACACAAACACACACACACACACACACACACACTTCACAAAGCAGTATATTTTTTAGCAGCAGCAACACTGTAAGGGTCCACTGGGCAGCAGACTATGAACTGAGCACTTCATTTGTGTTGTTTTACTTTATCCTCACAGTAATGAAATGCAGTCGTATAAAGTTGAGATGACCCCAAAGAATACTCTCAGTCTAACATGAGTAGCATATCTGGGGGTCCTTAAGACCACCTTTGGTGTCTGTGATTTGCTAGGAGGCTCACAAGCTCACTAACAGTTGTACCCACATGTAGCTCTGAAGTCCCTTTCACCCAATGAGTGAAAAGACATTCCTGGGGAGATGTGAACAGATGTTTGATTACTCCATGAGTTTATTGGGATTACGTAGAAGAAGCATCACCAAATCACTGAATTGTCCCACTCCAGCAAGGGTGATGATTTAGAGCGGTGTATCTCCACAGATTCAGTACACCTTCGCCGCGCCACTGAGGTCTCCTCTCTCCCAACATTCGTGTGCTTCTCATATAACCTGAGGAAGGGACCGAGCAGATTTTACTACCTTCCTAAGCCTATCAAGTGTCTTGTGGGTTTCATGAGACTCCCTCCTCCTGTTTTCATCCAGAGGAAATAGTGATACAGCGAACAGCTGGGCAGAGCAGCTGGGGCAAAATCTCTGAGAGTTCCCAGTTGGATCTGTTAGTGGACTCAAACGCAGAATTGATTCCTTTCAGCAGTTCTGTGTGACAGTATGCAGGGCACGGCCAATCAGGAAAGCTACACACACCTGTCTAGAGCTCTGATTGGGGTTCTATTGCAGAGACATGACTGGCCTCTTTGCTCAGTTCCTCGGAGGCTGATTAGATACCCATGATTCCATACTCCTTCCCAATCACACAGACCGAATATTTCTGGACACTTGGACAAATGCACTTCCCAGGTTATCAGCATTTCTAAGGCGAAGCTGTCTGCATGCCAGTTTAAGTTCCTTACTACATAGGAAGCTACTCTCAATATTTTCCATTTTCCAGGCAAAGACACCAACGTTTAAACAAATGAATTTGTACTGTGTGGTTGGTGAATCTGGGTCTTGAATCAGAGAAGGACTTCAGAGGATAAATTCTTATCTGTTATCTTTCAAAGATATGAACTCAAAAGCATAGTCTATAGTTGACCAAATGATTAATTCAGAGATAAATGTACATGGTATCAAATAACCACAAACATATGAACTGCATTAACTTAGTGTCAGCATGGAAACTTTCTCATCTCATGCACTTTTGGCGTCCCTGTGACAAAATACTCAGCAGAAGCTACTTAACGCAGGGAATAATTATTTTGACTCATGGTTTCAGAGGTTACAGTTCCTCATGACAGGGAAGGCATGATATCAGGAGTAGCTCAGTCTATATCAGTGGGCAGCTTCCACATTTGGAAGCAGAGAAAAGGATGAGAGCCAGACTGGGCTTTAATCTTCATGGTCTGCCTCCAGTGATCCAACTGCTGGCTAGGTTAACCACCCAACGGATCCACCATCTCCCTCAACAGTGCCTCTAGCTAGGGACCAAGTGGTTTCAGAGTCAGATTATAGCAGGTGTAACAGAAACGCCAATCAGATTCTTGTCCATTTGGCTGAGGTCCCTTTTGGCCACAGAGCAGATCACTGCTCGTTGTGTGCTGTGCTTGTCTGAGTGGCTCCGCCCTGGCTGTGTCTGTGGTTGCTTTGTGTTCAGCCTTTAAGGTTTTTATTGGCTTCATGTATTCTGCTCTGTGGTCTCTGCTCTTTAACTGTCAATTCCACAATGCAAGGGTAAGACTCGACTCTAATGCAGATGTATTGGAAATGCTTGCTACTAAATTATTTTCATCCCCTGCAAGATGGCTACGAATGTTTCTAATTACTTCCTTCCTGGAGACTTATTGTTGCAAAGTTCATAAGCATATTGTGTGTCTTCTATATCATGTGGTAATCATAAGATCCCACACAAAGCTTTATCTTATGCTTTCAAACTGAAGCCACACACATACTCTTCTGGGTACACTGGTTTAATTCCACCATAACTGTTTATATATGCTACAGTGGCTGTATTTTCTCAGTTAAAATTTGGGACACATGGTTTAGCCAGGATGACTATACATATGGGTACACAGGACATAATATTTCTTTCCCAGAAAACCTGAGACATATGGTGTCCATATGTACAGAATACATGGCCTCTTGCATGTCTATTTATTGATCCATTTCTAGTCACATGAATCTGTAACAATAGTAACATAGTTTTTATAGCTACTCCATCAGGGAATTTTCCATTTGGAAATATATTCATCATTTCTGTCTATGGTAAAATTACTTCTCGATTTAGTGACCAGCTTTACAGTATAAGCTATGTATCTTGGCTTTGATATTCCTTAGCGAAGATATCTCCTTACTTCTATTTAGGGATCTATTTTCTGTCTAGGCAAAAAGAAAAAAATTCTGTGTGTATCTATTTATTCTGAAAGAGTCTATGGAGGAGGCTGCTTGGTGGGGAATAGTTTCCAAGTAGGTATATGGGGAGAAGCTCAAAAACAGTCAGAAGGTTGTGAAACTATGTCTCTGTTAGGGTAAAAAACACTGGTGTCTTAAAAGGCAAAGTCAGTGAAGAACAGAGAGAGGACGAGAAAGTGCCACAAAACAGAAGACAAGATGCCCTCTAGGTCATGACTTTCTTCTAGTAATTCGGTCTTCGCGTTGGTCCCAGATGGATGTGAAGAGAGCAAACAGGTTTCCTCAGTCCATAGCAGAGCAAACAATGTTGACAGGAAACAGAGCAGATACTGCTGATGCTCACAGGAAAGTTAAGTATATTTGAATATTGAATTGGTAAGAATAGTTGACATTTATTAGTAAACATTTAAACAGAACTGATGTTACAGGATTGTGGGCCCAGTTGCTTGAGAGTCTGAAGCAGGAGTTTTGCAAGGTGAAAGCATCCTGGACTAGGGTTAGTTCAGTGCCTGCCTGGGCAACTTAGACAATGTCCCAAAGTAAATAAAAAATAAAAAAAATAACCAGAGATACAGCTCAGTGGTAGAGCTGTTGCCTAGCATGCATGAGGCTCTAGGTTCAATGCCCAGTACTTCAAAAATCAATAAATCAACAAATGAAATACAAGTAATTCAGTAAGCAAGAATCAGTGACGTTCTTGTAGACAGAGTCAAACTCTGAAGTAACCAAGGGATGGTGTGTTTGATTGGAATAACTTAAGCAAGATTTCCTTCCCTGGCCTCTAGTAGCTTGCAGGCTTCTCGTGGGACATTGACCTTCAAATAGTCTGCAGAATTCATTTGAAGTAAAAGGCCAGGTGCTAAGAGTAACAAGGGGACCCTGCTGCTCTTTTTTTCTTTTCTTTCATTAAGCAGTTTTCAAGCAAGGTATCATCTACTGTTCTTCAGTTTTGTGTAACAATAATAACTATTTAGCATCTTTCCAATTTAGTTTTTATTTCTCCACTGAGTCACAAAAGCAATTCTCTCCTCTCTCCCATTCTGTGGGGTCAGAACTTAGCTTAAAACTTTTCAGTTGTTTCCCTTTTTTCTTAGGCTAAGAGGGAAAAGTTCGTTAACATGGCCTGCTGTCTGTCTCCTTGCTTGGCTGTGGCCAGTGCTCTAAAGCTCTCGAGATTTCAATGTGAAGTGTTCCCCACAGGCTTAGGCTTGAATGTTTAAACTCTTGGTCCACAGTTGGCAGCACTGTTTGGGAAGGTTGTGGAATGTTAGGAGGTGGAGCCTTGGAGGATCAAGCCTCGCTCCTTTGCACTCTCAGCTTCCGGAGTGAAGACTCAGCGCGACAGGTAAGCTTCCTCTCCTACCACAGCCTTTCCTGCCTATCATATCTTTCCCACCATGATGGACCATGTCCCGCTAGAGCTGTAATCCCAAATAATCCCCTTCTGCCTTAAGTTTCTCTGTCAGGATATGTTATCACAGCAACAAGGAAGCAACCGAAACAGACCCATGGACCACTTGCTTTCCAGCCTTCAGAACCTGTGCTAGTTTTGAGCACTTCAGAGAAACTCTCTTCTTGCCCTGGCTAACTTCTCAACTGTCATAGCTCTGCGTATGAGCCACTCCCAGGAACTTTCTCTGACTTCTCAGCCTAGGTTAGGTCAACCTGATAATGGCTTTCATAGTTCCTGAGTCTTTTCCTTAACCTATGTAATCCAATTATGAGACCTTTCACCTTTGCAAGGTCTGACACTCCATCTGGTTTACCCTCTGTTCCCTAAAACAGCACATACCTGGTTTACAGCACAGGTGTGGTGTGGAGTACGTACTTATTATGGTATGGATGTGAAGTGCCCTCAGTAGGATCATGTGTTGGTTGCTTGCTCCAAGTGGTCATGCTCTTTGGGGTGTTAGTTAGAACTTCAGGAAGTAAGGTATAGTTGGAGGAAGTAAACTTCTGAGGATATACTTTCGAAGTGTATACTTAGTTTGAGGACATGTTCTCCTTTGCGTATTGTCTGTTATGAGTGACCTCTGCCACGTGCTATTCATCTGTATGAGTCGAATAGCCTTGGCCACAAGTTTACACCATAATGTTCTACCGTGGGGTCAATGACTGGAAGCCAAGGACTGTGGACCGAAATGTCTGCACTGAGCCAATGTGAATAATTCTCCCTATAGTTCTCAGATATTTTTCCATGGCTCAAAAAGTCTGTCAAATGTGGGAAATTAGTGCCAGAGAAGTCAGTGCTGTGACCAAGTCTGACTATGTGGCTTTTAGGCTTCGAAACTGGTTTACAGAAGGAATTTCGAAGTGTTTGGATTCGTGGTCTAGAGAAGCCCAAAATCCCGTAAGCTTACTGGGTGATTCTGGTGGGAATTAGAAAAACCAAAATTCCAACAGGAACACTGTTAAAACCATGATCATGAAGTTTCAGATGTGAATGAAAACTCCACTGGAAATTGGATTTAAGACATTTATATTAAATTCTGTCAGTGAACTTATCTATATTTTTCTACAGGTACCAAGACTTTATGTGATGTGTTTAAGGGCATAGATTAAGTAATCTGGGGAAGAAATTTTAAGACAGTCCAGCTGTAGCATGATTATTGCTAGCTGCTTTTCATCACCAGTAAGCAGGATCAGATAACGGAGCAGAAACACTAAAAAACTTGCACTTTTGCCAGAAAAGCCAGAAACTGGTAAAGTTGAGGTCAACAAAGTCAAGATTTTTGAAGAGGTTATAATCATGAAAAAGAAGTGAAATGTTTTGCATCAGGACAGTAAACATGTCTTAGGATTACCAGGCATTTTAAGAACTCTTTTCAGAGGCTCGAGGGTGTGGAAAAATAAACTCACCTGAGTTTCTCTTTCGAAGTGAGTGTCTCTGAGGTGCCCTGTTTGCAAAGGGCCACCTAGGAAGTTGTTTCCCTAAAGTCCCTTTTATCTGGTCTCAGTTGTGCAGGCACTCAGAGACGGATGCAGTCATGGTGCCAGAGAGCTTGGGTGCCAACACAGCTCAGGCTGGCAGCAGGTCAGTCATTCATGTGATGCTGTCCTACCTGGCACAGGAGTGAAACGCACATATTTGGTTTTCATGGCTGCCAGTATCAAAACTTCCAAGGAATGACTGGAGAGCCAGACAACGTGAGGCAGGATCAGGGTCCCAGAGAATACCCCGAGAGGGTAGTTTTTCAAGCAGTGAGAGGGTAATTTAAGCTGCAGTGGCTCTCCAAGAAGCTGGAGTTGTACAGAACATGGAATATTCACCATGAAAAGCTTCAGGTAGTAAGTGGAGCCAACCCAAGAGAGAGGTCACTGGGCTGAAACTGGCAAGACCATGGGTTGCCCATGCTCCTGGGGGTTCATTTCCCACTGTCTAGCCTTAGACTTCCACATCTGCGTGCTGGACATGGTGCCATCAGGCTGAAGGTGTGCCCTGCTGGCTTTTAAAACTGACTTGGTCCGCCTGCTTCCTATGCCTGTCTCTTCACTTCATGATGGTCTGCCTATCATACACCATCGCGTCTGGGAAGCGTATATCTTCTTTTGGTTCTACAAGGGTTCGCACTAAGAATTTGCACTGTCAGAAAAGACTTTGAACTTGAACTATTAATCAATGTTGGGATTGTTAAGACCTCAGGGACGTTTGGAGATGGACTAAACGCAATTTGATTTACGGGGTGGCCATGAGCTCTCAGGAGCCTGCGGCACAGTATCATGGGGTGAACATGAAATGTCCTCCACAGGCTTGTGTATTAGATGCTTTGTCCCTGGGGGTGGTTTTTTGGAGGCAGAGGAATGTTCAGGATAAGGGACCAAGCCAGCAGAAACAGATCACTGGGGTCATGCCTTTGAAGGCCCCATGCTCTCACTGCTCTGTTTCCTGTGAGAGAAGGTGAGAGAAGGTTCTGCCACGTGTTTTGCCTCCGTGTTGTTCTGCTCTCCACGGGCCCAGAATCGGTAAAGCCCAGGACTGTGGACACTTGAAATTTCTGTAACAGTGAGACCAAACAAATAATTCTTATCTTTAAGTTATTCTCCAGTATTTTTTTTTCTATAGCCTTAAAATTCTAACCAGAATTGAAAACATCCTGTTCTCAATTTAACCTTTTTTCAGGGTCAACTACCAGGAATGTTGCTGTAGGAAACAGAATGAAACCCCAATCTGTGTCCTGGCATGTCTCCTGGTTAACTTTAGCTGGCTACAGACACAGTCTATAGTTATCTGAGGAAGGCTCTATTGGGGGATTAACTGGACCATACTAGTCCGTAGGGATGTCTCTGGGGTATTTTCTTATTGCCAATTAACGAGGAAGGCCCTAGGCCACAGGGGACCTTCCAAAGCTAGGCAGGAAGCCTGGGCTGTATAAGAAAGCTAGCTGAGCAAACCAGGAAGAGTAACAGTAAGCAGCATTTCTGCTTCGGTTCCCACCTCCAGCTTCCTGGGTGGAGCTTCTGCCCTGGATTCTCTGGTTGATGGACTAAGATCTATGAGGTAAAATAAACCTTTTCTTCCTCAGGTTTCTTTAGTCATAGTGTTTACCACAACAATAGAAAGCAAACTAGAATAGCATGTCTTAAATTGGCTCTGTCTTCCATCCTTCATCTTCCCAGGAAGAAAATAAATCTGGGGATTCTACTCATTTGAAATAATCTTGACAGTCATCATCTCCCCTTTGAAAGGCTGAACCTTCTCAGGGCTCACAAGGTCCCACTGTGAGCTGGATGTAGTGTCAGGGCTCACAAGGTCCCACTGTGAGCTGGATGTAGTGTCAGGGCTCACAAGGTCCCACTGTGAGCTGGATGTAGTGTCCTAGGGAATAGCGATGGTGACTGTATCACCAAGTGTGGTGGGTAGGATGCGAATGGCCCCCGTAGGGTAACATCTGACACTTTACCCCAGGTAATGGAACTGTTGGGAGGCGTGGCCTTGTTGGAAGAGGGTGTCACTGGGGGGTGAGCTCTGAGGGTTCAGAAGTGCATGCCACTCCCAGTTTGCTCTCCTTTCTCTGCCTGCAACCTGCAGATATGATGTGAGCTCCCAGACACCGGTTCAGCACTCTGCCTGCCGGCCTGCTGCCACCCTTCCTCCATGTTGGTCAGGGACTAACCTCTGGCCCGTTAAGCAAGCCTGCAATTAAATGCTTGCTTTTATAGGTTGCCGTGATTATGGTGTGTCTTCACAGTGCAGTGCAATGGTAATGGGGGCACTGGCTTGCTGTCCTGAGCCTTGTACATGTCCATCCGCAGGATACTCCCAGTGGGGAACTGAATAGAGGTTTAATGATTTTTAGGGCTGTTGAGAAGACAAGGCTAGTGAAGAAGTATGTCTGAAAAAGTGTAGGAGTGGTCATCTCCAGGATCAGCTGTCACATGGGTCTAAACACATAAAATTGAATTTGGCAGAAAGCAGAGAAGATTCTTAAATGAGAAGCAGGAGCACTGGTGTCGCAGCTCGAACGTGGCTCTTCCCAGCAGGCTAATGTTTGAACCGTGGTCCCAGCTGGCGAAGGGATTTGGGTGCTGATCACCTTTTGGAGGTGGAGCCTAGGGGTGGGTCAGCGGTGATGGGCTTGAGATGTACAGTCAGCCGGCTTCCCACCTGGTCTCTGCTTCCTGTTCCACATGGGCGTGAGGAGGCAAGGAGTTGGTGGTCCTGCCAATTCCTCTCTCACTAAGACTGTGTCTCCTCAGTTGTGAGCACGTATACCACTACGTTACCGTGTCGGGAACTTGGTCAGAGCAATGAGCAAAGTCACGGAACAGTGGGTCAGATGGGGTTTCGCAGTGGAGACTGGGTCTATGGAGGTGCTATGTGTGAGTGTGTGTGTGTGAGTGTGTATGTGAGTGTGTGAGTGAGTGTGTGTGAGTGTGTATGTGAGTATGTGTGTGTGAGTGTGTATGTGTGCGTGTGTGTGTATGTGAGTGTGTGTGTGAGTGTGTGTGTGTGTCTGAGAGTGTGTGTGTGAGAGTATGTGTGAGTGTGTATGTGTGAGTGTGTATGTGAGTGTGAGTGTGTGTGATCATGTGTGTGTGAGTGAGTGTGTGAGTGTGTGTTGTTAATGTGTGAGTGTGTGTTGTGTGAATGTGTGAGTGTGTGTGAGCACGTGTGTGAGTGAATGTATAGTATGTTTGAGTGTGTGTAGATGTGAGTGTGTGTGAGAGTGGGTGTGAGCATGTGTTGTGTGTGAGTGTGAGTGTGCGTGTGTGTGTGTGTGTGTGTGTGTGTGTGTGTGAAGGGGTGGAGCAGTGGGAAATGAAGAAGAAGGTAGGAGAAGAAGCAGGTATTGAAAGTGTGCAGACTTAAATTTTCATTCACAGTAAGAGGTTCATGTTGGCTTGTGGGCCAAGTTGGGGTTTTCCTCTAGCAAGAACTCTGGCTCATTTTTTTGTATGAGGAGTTGGGCTTCTTGGAGGGAGAGGGAGAGCAGGAGAGCTTGCCAATCTTCTGACTGTGGCAGAGATAAAAGTTCTCACCCTGGTGGGCTTATTTATTTATTTATTCATCCACTTATTTATGTATACCTCAAAGATGCTACATGACTTTGTATGTAGTTCACACTCCTTAATGGATGCTTTTTTTCTGGTGGATTTGCCCCATGGTTGGAGATATTTACTTGGAGATACCTTTGTTACCTTATAGAACACATTACCTCCTGCCTGTTGGGGGCTTTGTTAGGGACCAACTATTGGGAAGAATAATCATGGCTTTTTTGGTGGGTAAATTAGCAACAATTGCATTCTGTGGTTCAGGTTCAGCCCCTCCTTCCCAGGGTGGGGCAGAGAACAGGCTTCTGTCATTAGGATTCTGGTCTTCATGCCTTTTTTTCCATGTCTAAAATGAAAATGTGATCAGTGCGTTCTCCTTACAGAAGCATCTGGGAAGCCAGGGTGCTCCGCCTACAGCACTGGGTGGAAACTAGTTCACTGATTGCATAGCATGGAAGGGCTTTGGAGTTTCTCGGGATATTTGTGAGATCCAGGAGCCTCAGTCTAGACCTCTTCAGCTTCCTGATGTTCCATAAAGGCTATTTCCAACTCATCGGGCATAGGAAGAGGCCCTGGTGTCTACCAATAGCTCTGGTGCCCCCAAAGGCATGAGCATCTGCACTGGTAGTGAGCTCACTTAGGATTTGGGAAGTAATTTGTAGAGGGCACACTGTATACCTTTCTCTTTTCCGTGTGTGTGTGCGTGTGTGTGTGCATATGTGTACAGTCCAGTCCGTACATGACTGTGCTAGTCCATATGTGACTCTGTTCCGAGGTTGTGAGATGACCTCAGTCTGCGTGGAGGTGACCATGCTCACTGAGGTTGTGAGATGATCCTCAGTCTGTGTGCGTGCAGGTGAGTGTACTCTCTGAGGTTGTGAGATGACCTCAGTCTGTGTGCGTGGAGGTGAGCATGCTCACTGAGGTTGTGAGACGACCCTCAGTCTGCGTGGAGGTGAGCATGCTCACTGAGGTTGTGAGATGACCTCAGTCTGCGTGGAGGTGAGCATGCTCACTGAGGTTGTGGGATGACCCTCAGTCTGCATGGAGGTGAGTGTGCTCACCGAGCAGCGTTTGGACAGGCCCGGACTCTCTAGAGAATGGCTTCTGGTCAAGGGCTGGATGTCTGGTGGGTTTGTGTGCACCAGCAGCAGCTTCCGTGCGTGCGGTGAAGTGAGCACCGCAGCAGGGGACTGGTCTGCGTGTGGCTATCTGCCTGGCTGTTGGAGTCAGCACCACTCGAATCTTGAAGGACCACTTTCTCTTCTTTTTTTCTTTTTAAAATAGATATGTTTATTTAGTTTTTGGAAAATGTATGCATGTATACATGCATCTGGATAACATCCATTCCCGACAGCCCTCCTCTGGTCCCCTGTGCTCCTCAATACAGCTCTCTCTCAACTTCATGCTTTTTTCCTTTTACTGAAAATGGATTCTTTTCTTGCATAATGTATCCTGATTATTGTTTCCTCTCCCTCTTCTCCTCCCAGTTCCTTCCTCCCTCCCCTCCATCTGGATCCACTCCCTTTGTGTCTCTTTTTAGGAAGAAGAAAACAGGCTTCTAAGAGATAGTAAAATAAAACAAAAACTATCACATCAAAGTTTGTTTAAGACTAACAGAAGGAAAATAGCCCCAAAGAAGGCACAAGAATTAGAGACTCGGTCATTTGAACACTCAGAAATTCCATATAAGTACTCAATTGGAGCTGTAATATCTACACAGAGAACCTGGTGCAGAACAGAGCAGGCCCTGTGCCTGTTCCTCAGTCTCTGTGAGTTCATATGAGCTTGGCTCGTGCTGATTTAAAGGGTCTTATTTTCTAGGTGTCATCCACACTCTCTGGCTCTTACACTTTTACATTATGCACACACACACACACACACCCACACACTCACTCACTCACACTCACACACACACTCACACACACAGGCACACACTCACACACTCACACACTCACACACACTCACACACATACGCACACTCACACTTGCACACTCACACACATACAGAGAGAAAGCGAGGAGGAGAAGGGGGGCTGGGGGAGGGAGAGAGAGAGAGGGAGGGACCTTGGAACACAGCTCCAATGTCATATCTACATCAAATCCCTCCCTTAGAGCTCTGAGAACCCCACTGAAGGGCCACTTTTTATCATCTGCTAGCAAGGGTAACTTCCAGGATGGTTGCTTGCCCCAAGTACAGACCAAAGTGGTGATGTCTTAATGTTACAGCAGTTTCTGACTCTCTGTGGTGGCGAGGAGTGCCAGTACAGTGTGGCAGCTCCGAGGCTCTGGCCCCGGTGCCTGGCTCCTCTCCCAGATCTAACGTCTCCTGGCTGTGTCATTTCAACTGGAATAAGCTCAGCCACTCCACAAAGTGGAGCCCACAGTGTGCTGTGAAGCGTGACGGAGCTAACCTGTGAATGCTTAGGCTGTGGACAGCTGTCAAGTAAGCCAGGGGGTTGCTGGGAGGGCGGTGCTTCATAGAGAGCCTCCAAGGGAGACTGACTTGTGGACTGGGGCCCGCGGCTGGACTCCTTATCCTGAGATGCACTGACTTTCAATTTGATGACTTTTGAATAATTTTAATCTAGCCACAAATAATTTCTGTGTATTTTATTTACATAGCACCCGCCAGTTATTATGGGGGTGCTAAGACAAGTGAGCTATTTTAGTGCCGTGATAATATTTTTGTGCTACAGCAGTACAGTGCGGGAGGAGCGGATTACTCCCAAAGCTGGAAGCCAGTGAGGCTGTGTGGGCTCACACTATCTGGCCTCTCCTCTAATAACACAACGGGGCATGCTAACCAAGACCCTCACTCACCAGCCCCATGAGTTCTCCAAACACAAGACTGCTCATTAATCTTAGGAGCAGCTCTTGACCTCTCAGAATGGAGTCCAGACTCAGAAATGCCATGTTCCCTAAGGCAGTGCTACAGACAGACTCAGCAGATGGGCAAAGCATGCTCCCAGCGAGGCGAGGTGGCAGGGTACAGCCTTGTGGGCTGCTTCTTCAAGGACGAACAGCCACAGTTGGCAGCATCTCCTCATCTGGGAGAGTGTTAACCATGGGCACCTGTTGTTACTTTTGCTTTTGACAAATGAGGATGTATCTTAGAGTTTGCTTTCAGACATAGCGTTGCTTCCAACAAGATCCACAAGCAGGCCACTCAAGCCGGAATTATCCTAAGTGGCACCTGATGCATGGAGTGGAAGAGATGTCTTAGGTGAGACTCCGAAGTGAATATGTATCTCCTTTCATTATACAATTGTTTATCCAACGATGCGGAGCATAGACATGAGTCACTGCTGGAGACTTGTGGGGAGAGCCAATCTGATCTCTTCCTCTGCAGCCTGTTCATCTTCACGAGATGCAATTATTCCCTAATTCACAAGGCTATAAATGAGCCGGTAAGGCCAGACCCCTGCTCCAGTGCTCTGTACTCATCATTATTCAGATTAGTTTTCCATTTTCTAAACTGGTCTTCTGCCTGCCGCTGCTGGAGCCTCGCCAGCTCCGAGAAAAGGATTAGATAATCCTTCGCTCACAGCTTCCTACATGTTGTTCTATTTTGTTCTCCCCCAAATGTCAGCCTGTGCTCACATGCACTGTTCCCTGGGGTAAGGACTTCAATGTCTCTGGGACCTTTCCCCCTGTGGTTAGGGAAGGTCACGCCAAGGCACGGTGACTCCAGCCAGGCCAGAATCCATAGTCCCGCATGTAGAGCTGAGCTGAGCCTGAGCCGCCCTCATGGAGGAAGGCAGGAATGCTTGCTCGCCCTGATCCTGGCCAGTAGTATTGTCAGTGACACTGGTGAGCAGAATCAATAGGAATGAATTTCCAAAAGAGGGCCTTGAATGTGGAGCAGAAGGCGGGCAATGCAAACAGATGGGGAGTCTCTGGCTCACCTTGTATGTGAGGCGCTGTCAACGCCAACACCATCCGTTACTCTATTAGTAATGGGCTCACTTTGTAAGTATCGACATGACCCCAAAGTATGTGGGGTGCTGGAGTGGGCACACAGAGAGTGTGGCTCTTGTCCAATTATGGATGTATACACTCATCTTCATCGATGTGAATATGAGAGGAGGGAGAAGTGTAAGGCAAACAAAGACAAACTTTCACATCCTGTCCTACCTCACGGCATATCGCCTCCACTCCAGATTCCCCATCTGGTCCGAGCGTATCTAGGCAAAGTCCAGCCCTCCAGTCCCCTCATGGGCTCTCCAGATGCTTGCTTCCGGTACTGCCAAGTCCTTGGACCGGTGCATGAGCACCAGCTGAGTGTGGGCGGGCGGAGTGTTTCCGGCTCCTTACCCTCCTTTGCTTCTCACGCTTGCTCTCAGCACTGGCAGCATTTCCTCATTGCCTGGGCAGCATCAAGCCGGTTCTGAGTCTACCCGACCAAGTGGGTGGGACTCTCTGTGGTGATTCCCCAGCAGGGCTGTGTTTAGGTCACTTCTTGGGAAGACTGAATGGGGCAGCCAGAGCAGGTTAGTGGAGATGAGGCTGACTCTTGGCTGCAGGATTCAGAGAACTAAAGGATTTAGGGAAGGGAGTGAGGACCCTTGAAAACAGAGACAGATACAGTGCAGCATTAAACTCATTTGGAGGCAGCAGGCAGGCTCAAAAGGAGACATGGCATTTGAACAAAGAGCAGCTTCTTAAGTGAAGAGAGATATTTAGGTGTAGAGAGCAGCAGTTGCGAAGGCACAGCTCTGTGAGTCAGCTTGTGTTCACAGAATGGCAAGGACAGCAGTGAAATCGAAGGCGGAGGCATGGGGAGAAGACAGTTACACGGAGCAGGAAGGAACCAGGCTGCTCAGGGCTCTGCCAGCCCCGTAGGCATAGGGGCTGGTGGGGCTCCAGCTGGGGGATGGGCAGTTTTGCTTGCTAAAATAGTATATCCAGCATGAGCTGCTGAAAGTGCCAGAGTCAGAAAAGCTGGGCTGAAGAAGAGGAAGGATGGTTGCAAGTTACAACACTGTCAGGGATGTCTTGGGCCAGAGCATGGATGGAGAGAGGATATCGAGGGTTCTGGGGCCTGGCGCTGAGTCAGGTGGGCATGTGTTCATGCACGGCCAAGTTCACGTAAAGAAAATGGTATTATGTGGCAGACATTGGAGGGGTAGTAGTGACATCCACAGGCGTTAGACTCAGGGCAGGGGTTCTTTTCCTTCTTTTAGAGGAGATGCTCAGATCTGTATCCTTTCATATATGGCGCCCAAAGAATGCACTACAAAGAGGGTGCAAGTAGAGTTTCCACTAGCAGTGAAGCAGACATATTTGGGATCCACAGGCACTAAGCTGGGACTGGAGACCCACCCGAGGGAGAGGTCAAGCGAGTGTGCAGAAGGCTGCCAGGGAGGGGCTTGTGAGTTTGTACACAGCTGCCCATCATTGCTATGAGGGGTTCTGAGAGAAGGATGAGTCCACTCGGAACCTGGGAAGAATGTTCAGACAAGACAGCTTGGGGATCCTGGGAGGGAGGGCAGAATGTACAGGGCCCTTGCAGAGTGCGGAACTCAGGGCCGCCGTCTCCCACGGCCACAGGACGCGGCACCCGGAGCGTACAGACAAGCTGTACTCTGTACATTCACACCGGGTTCTCCGTCCTTCCTCCCTCCCCTCCTCCCAGGGAGTTGCCTCTGCTCTCCTCGGACATTCAAGCCTCATATCTGGAAGTCTCATCCTATCAACGATAAAGGCTTCTTAATTCATCTTTCAGGTATGCTCTGGGTCTCTTGCACATCATCGATATCATCCTGGTTCAAATAAGTCACCTTCGGGAGCCCTGTGTCTACGTGGGTCGTATGTGCTCTGCCTCTCTTACCACATCGCTGCCGTCTGCCTAGCTCAAAGAGCCCTGCATAAATGTCCACACAGGTGGCGTCATTCCGTCCACCCTCAACCGGGCTGGTAGAGCACACATACAGCTCCCAGAAGATATGGAACTACAGTGCGTATCAGTTACAGGCTCCTTCCGAGAGTTCAAAGTGCTTACGGTGGGCGTCAGCACCCGTTGATTACCCTTTCTAATACCCTTCTGAGTACACTTCACTCCTTTATCTCCTTGTATGGAACCCACTCAGGTTTCCCGGGCCCTCCAACAGGGCAGGCTGGGCTATGGAAGTGTCGTTTGCCTTCATTAGCATGGCACATGCACCTTCCTTTACAGTAAATGCCGACCGACCTATGTGTCACATCCCAGTTGGAACATTGTCTCTCGGTGCAGTTTTTGCGTTTACTCTCAGACTGGAAAGGGACCACAGGCTGACTTCAGGGCACTCTAATTTTTGTCTCTTCATTTTCACACGTATGTGTGTGTAGTATGTGTGCTCCTAGGTAGGAGCACCTGTGTGAGTCGTTCAGGCATGTGTGTGCGTGTGTATGCAAGGGCATGCGGAGGCCCAAGGGTGATGTTGGCGACCATTATTGATTGCTCTCCCACCTTACTGATCGAGACAGGGTCTCTCAATCAAACCCAGAGCTTGGGATACTGCTCGTCTCTCTAGCCAACCTGCTCTAGGAAAGCCCCGTCCTTGCAGCTGGTGGGGTTCCATGCCCACGCACTGTGTGTTATACAGGATCTGGGGCTCCAAACTCTGGTGCTCTTGCTTAGCAAACATTTGACCACTGAACTGCATCCCCGAGATCCCACTCTCTTGTCATATTTACCATGATTGCGTGTACTCGAGGCATCTGTGCTCAGTCGTGGGCTTCAAGGGCATTTCCTATGGAAACCAGCTTCCTGATGGACAGAATCATGTGACCGTGCTCTTGTATATAACATACGGCTTGGATGTGATTAAAATGCATGTAAAACAGGGATAGTTCAACTATGTAAAGCTCCTTTAGATAAATAATGTAATGGTTGAAAACGAAATCACCAGACGGGCCATTATGGCGTTATTGAGACTCCATAGCACTTGCAGAAAAGGGCAGGGAAGGGAAGGATGGCAGGTGCTGTGCTGAGAAACACCTGGGAAACAGCATGCTTTCTCTTCCTCTCCTGATGAACTGATACACTGGTTTTTGAAAATTCTTCTTCCCTTTGATACATTTGGCTCAACAGTCTCGTATTTGGCAATCATGGTCCCCAAGTCATTTGCTACATGCTGTACCCAAGTCTCCCCACTGAACACCCTACTTTCAGTTCCTTCCTTGCTTCTAGGATGGAGTTTGGCCTGCATAGCAAAGTCTGTGCTCATAATTTATTTCACTGTTTTCCCCCATGATCTTCCTTCCCATCTTGCTGTTTCTTGAAGGGTCATATTGGGTTTCACACCTTCCTAGAAGACTCTCTGGACTGTCTCCTGACCACTACAGACTACAGCGGTCTCTGAGCCAAAGGTGTTTGCTGTCTGATTGCAGTTGTCCTCACAATGCTTTTAATATCCATGAGCAAAGTGATCCTGCATTCCCAAAGGCAGGCACTGGGTCTTCTCTGACCGAAGAGGGATATTTGGGGTCTGCCATGTACCCTTTAAGGACTACACCTCTGCAGCAGGATAAGTAGGTCCTCTGTGTTCAAGTAAGTAAGAAAAAACTTTGAAACTTGATGCAAATCCAGAGTGAGGCATGGCAAATTAAGGTTTAACATCTTAAATATGTTGGAAATTATATGTCTGCTAATAAGTGGATTGGTTTGAAGGTAGATGTAAAAATAGTCAACTTACAGTAAGTGGTAATTATTTTAACCTTTAAAAAGACTCCAGACGTCAGATGAGGGTAGGAGTACCCTAGTCCATGGTTTCCAGTCGCTCCACTGGCACTGGGAGCCAATAGCTTTGTGTGGGACTGTGTTGGTCACTCAATGCCACACATAGCTGATCGTGGAACAGGAGTCTGTGGACGTGTATGACGGATCTTCGTGTGGTACAGTGGCACCAGCAGAGAGCACCACTCTAGTCCAAAGTGCTATGTACGGGCTCCGTTTACTCTTTGGAAGTGTTTGACCCATAATGTGGCTAATTCCATGATAAAGACCTGGGCAGACATTGTGACTACACAGAAGATGAATGAACCCTCATGCTGCAGCCCCTGAGTGTTAGATCTGAAGACAACCCTGTGGGGGTCTTGGAGCTTAATAGATTGAAAACCAGGAGCCAAGCCGATGCAATGATCCTTCAGTTTCTACCATGACCCTTGTACTCAGGGAGTCCCTCAGAGGAGGGCTGCTACACAAAGCTTAGGCAATCGTACTTGGGAGACAGGTCCCTAGCTTCCTCTGCTTCCACTGGCTGCAAACTTACTCTAGCAGGTCAAGGTGGAGCCCTGCGTGTTGTTGAAGTACCAGGGTGTTGAGGGTGCATTAGCGGAATGTCTTTACCTGACTGGAAGTGCCTAATTGGAGTTTGACCACTTTCATTGCATGCGGTTCCAGGGCCATCTGACTCTCCTGACATTTTCCTGATTTATTATTCAGGGATAAAAGTATGTGAGACCAAGAGTGGGGATGCTCAGAGTTTAATTAAGCGTGCATCTGTCCTTGACCGTGTGCCCAGATCTCCTGTGATGGGTGGATCTGAAAATCAATCCCAACAGTAAAAGGCAAACAGGGTAACACTGATGAGCTCAATGATATGACACCTGGGCTTCCAGGCTTCCTAGGTGGGGTTTGTACTTACTTCAGAAAGAAAAGGCAAGGTGGAAGCAAATGGGAGCCACAGAGAGAGGACTTCCACCAGCCTTCCAGGCTCTTAAATCTGAGCCTGATGTCCTAGGACCTAGGTTTGTCATGGTCCAGGGAGGGGAGCCTGGATGACTTCAACATCACTGCTCAGTGATATTCTACATGATGGCTATTTAACAGTGTGTGTGTGTGTGTGTGTGTGTGTGTGTGTGTGTGTGTGTGTGTGTGTGTACAAGGAGGCTAAGCTGCTGGCCAGGGAGTTCCAGAGAGCCTCCTGACGCCATATCCAGAGACTGGGATTACATGTCTTCACCACCATGCCCAGCTTTTTCATCTGAGTTCTGGAGACTGAACTTAGTACTTCATGTTTGTGTTACAAACTTATTAACAGATGAGGTATCTCCACAGCCCCCACTTAACTTAGAACAAAACACATCTCTGGAGGGACATGCATGTGGGCAGTGACAGGTTCATTGGATAGTTACCGGCATTATCCCACACTCATTGCCAAGGTCTGGGAAGAGAGATAGGGTAGTACTGTTCATTACGGAGACAACTTTCAATGAGACCAAAATTAGGGTCCTCCAAACAACCAGGAAAAGGGTCTCCAAACATCTTGGAGTTATAGAATTAAATACCGCCTATGGTGAGTAGAGTCTGCCCTTGCGAGCAGAACTGAGGTCATGAAGCCTGTAATTGTCAGAGAAATTGTTACATCCACATATTGTCTTAAGATCCATAGACAGGTTGGAACTGGTGAAAACACAGGACATCATATTGGTCTGTCTTCTTGAGTGGAACCAAATAGGAGTCTTCTGGGATGCGGTGGGTGTGGGGACTTGTCTTGCCTTTGAGGATGTGCCTTCTGAGGGTCCTCAGTCAAGACCCCATACTGCCAGTCAGCAGAGCCCATGGTCAGTGAGATGTGCTGGATAGACAGAGGCTGGTAGGGGTTTAAAGATAATTTAAGGCTTCCAGGTAGCTATGCAAATGTCTGTCACTGTGTCTAACTATCAGTTTGGTGGAAAATGTGTTGGTTTTCCATTGTGACAAAATAACTGAGATTACCAACTTAAAGGAAGAGAGGTTCATGTGGGCTCTCAGTTACAGAGGTTTTGCTCCCTGACAGTTGGCCTGCTGTTTCTGAGCATTATGGCAGCCCAGCACCACGTGATGGGAATGAGTGTATGGGGCAAAACCCTACTCAGTTCATAGTCGTTTGGAGCAAAGCGAGAAAGGCAGAGCAGGGCCCTAGTCCCACGGTCCCCCTCAAGGGCTTCTCCCTAATGACCCGGGCTCCTTTCAATAGGCTCCGACCACCTATAGCTCCTGCTGCCTCCCGGTCATGCCACAGGTTGTAGATCAAGCTCTCCACATACCGTCCTTTGAGAACATTCCAGATCCAAAGTATAGCACAGAGGAATACGTTTGCAAGTCTGTTGTCTTATGATCTCCAGTGTTTTTCCACCCCCTCTCTTCCCTGATTACAGTAAATTACTCACAAAATAAAATAATTGCTGTTTTCACCCATTCTCAGTATATATTCCATTCGGGCACTGATTGCGTTTATGTGGTACTGTTCCCAGATAGACTCAGTTTTCAAAATCTTTTCGTCCCTCAAACTCAAACTCCATAAGCACTGTACAGTCTAGAGGGATCTGCTTCCACCTCAGTGAATTTGCCTTTCCTGGGTATTTAATGGAAATAGACTTGTAGGATCTACAATTTTGATGTCTGGCTCGAGTCACCTGGTGTTACAGTTTCAAAGCTCATCCACACTGTAGCGAACATCAAAACTTCATTATTTTGCACCTAATGGTGTTTCAACTCATGGAAACGACCACTGCTTCTCCACGTGTCTGCCTACAGGCACTCGGCTTGTCTCGAGTGCGTGGCTATTGGGAAGGCAAGGCCTGCTGGCATGCGGCTACCGCTTTGCATTCTTTTGGGTACATAGTTAGGAATGGAATAAACAATAGTTGGTGCCCTGGGTTGCAGTCTTAGCTTGTGATCGAACAATAAGGAAATTCTAAGAAACAGACCTCAGCTGTGGGTGGGCATGGCGATGTCATGCTAAGAGCGCAATCTAGGAAATTCCTGCTGCGTTTATGTAGCTTTTTCCAGGCTGGCTGGTAAAGAGGGCTTTCTGCTCTCTAGGCCAATACAACCAGGGTCTCTGGACTCTGACCTAGACATCACTAAGAACTGAGGTCAACAGAATAGACTAGGCTGTAGGAGTGAGGCTTGCCTTGACCCTGGGTGGCTTTCTGGTTTTGGCTTCTGCATCTCTGTAACAAGCTGCTTTGTCTCCAAGTAGCCTCATGAAAGTTTATGTATCACAGAAGCCAACTTGCGTGTGAGCCAAAATAGCTACAAGGAATCTGAATCTTTTCTATCAAAGGCATGGTGGCAGGAATATAACCATTGAAAACCTGTTTTGTAACCTCCCTCACTCTGTAGCAGTTTCTGCCCACACAAGCCACGTCCATCCCTGTATCCCCAGACTCAATGGCCCGGAGAAGCTGACCTCCTCTCCCATGTCCTTTACTTTCTTTGTGCCAACTCTTAGAGAACTAGCCAACTGCAAAAGACTGAGGTCAGACTGCAGTCCTTATGGGAAAGACAGCCTGGAGTTAGGGGACTCCTGTTTCCTTCTCAGTGTGCCTGCTTCTAGAATGACGCAATGGGAGTTCTCAAAGAAATCCTGACCTGCCAATTCCCTCTCACTTTGTTCATGTGCTCCTTTTCCTTGTGTGGTACTGCTGGGGCCTTAACCCCAGATTTTATTCCCAACACACGGACTTTTGGGGAAGCAGGCCCCCAACAACTTCTACCCATGTCACACAGCAAAGGTTCTATTGAGTGACAGGCTGAAGAGTCTGCCCAGTACCAGGGCTTGTGTCAGGTGCTGGATCTAGTCAGGCATAGAGGGGCAGGAGGCAGGCGGCAGGAGGCAGGAGGTAGGAGGCAGGAGGCTGGAGGCAGGAGGCTGGAGGCAAGAGGCTGGAGGCAGGGTGCAGGGGGCAAGGGGCAGGGGGCAGGGGGCAGGGGGCAGGGGGCAGGGGACTGGAGGCAGGGGGCAGGAGGCAGGGGTCAGGGGGCAGGAGGCAGGGGGCTGGAGGAAGGACAGTGACATGAATATAGAGACACAATCTTCAGGAGGAGATGGAGTCAGTCAAGATGAAGCAAGAAGCACACAGAGCAAGCATGTGCTATGTCCTGATGAGATTGTGGGACTTTGTCCACCTGTGATGGCTTCCTGAGCTTCCTTCTTTTCTTACATATTTTCCTATGTAAGTTCTATGACCTGATAGAGATGAAGATTTTTGTCTCCTGTTACCACAAACTGAAAGAGGCTTGTTAACACACATACACACACATGCACACATGACACAGACAGACAGACAGACACACACACATGCACACATGACACACACAGACACACACACACACACATGCACATACACACTACACACAGACACACACACACACATGCACACATGTACACACACACACCACAGACAGACAGACAGACAGACAGACACACACGGGCATGAACCAGCTATCTGCTCTCTTCTTCTGTTTGTGCCTGACTTTTGCTCAGGCACTGATGAGCCTACGACTCATGCTACGTAGACGGAGGTATATCTTGAACAGGTTCAATAATGAACAAAAGACGATCACTGAGGTGCAAAGCCTGAGCCACCTAGCAGAGGGTCCAGCCTCTGTCATGGACTGACCCAGAGCACATGGCCTCCAGGGAATTTATTGACTGAAAGCTCCACCCTACCGACACAAAGGCCTTATTTGGATAATGAACGGAACGTCCACAGTACAACACCCCCGACCTTCAGCTAGCCAGTTTGATGCCATTTACAGGGCAAATTAATCAAGACTCCAGGCACGGTATTCCCTGTCCAGTGCTCAGGCCGTAAACAGTTCCTCCATTACATAACACAATCAAATGCCTTTCACACAAAGATCTCAGTGAGAAAGTTAAATTTGGATTGCTCTGTCCACGGGTATCGAGTAGACAATTACCAGTTCTTCAAACTAGCATTCTTTCTGCATTTAAGAAAACTGCAGCCCATCCACACCCAGAAAGCTGGTTTTAACAGTGAAGGAAGTTGGCCATCTTCTAACAGCTTCTGCTGCCAGATACAGCAGATGTATTAAAGATATAGCAAATGGGTGGCAGGTATAGCAGATGTATTCTTTTTACTGCACAGAAGTGCATGGAGCTTTACAACATTTGAGAATAAGTTCAAGTATTCCATCATAATGCTGTCTTATCACATTTCACCTTAGACTAATGCTGCCTCTCCTCTTAACCTCCATAATGGCTTCTCTACTTATTTTATTTTTTTCTGGTAGGCTTACACCACAGCAGCTGAAGAGGAAGTATAAAAGTCATGTTACAGACTTATGCCCTAGACTCCAGAGAATGCTAAACTGGTTAATAAAAGAGAGAGAAATAGGGCTGACAAGACAGCAGTGGATAAAGGCATTGCTGTGTAGTCCTGATGAGCTGAGTACCCGGTGCCTAGTGGAAGGAGAGAACTGACTTGAGAAAGTTGTCCTCGGACCTCCACATATGCACTGTCATCCATGCGTGCACACACACACAAACACAGTCACACACGCATGCACACACACACACATAAACACAGTCACACATGCATGCACACAAACACATAAACACAGTCACACATGCATGCACACACACATAAGCATACACACATATACACAGTCACACACGCATGCACACACACATAAACATACACACTACACAGTCACACACACATGCACACACACATAAACATACACACATATGCTCAGTCACACATGCATACACACACACAAGCATACACACATATACACAGTCACACATGCATGCACACACACATAAACATACACATATACACAGTCACACATGTATGCACAGACACACAGAAACATACACACAGATGCACAATCACACACGCATGCACATACACATAAGCATACACACATATACACAGTCACACATACATGCACACACACTTAAACACACACATATACACAATCACACATGCATGCACACACACATAAACATACACACATATGCACAGTCACACATGCATACACACACACATAAACACACACATATACACAGTAACATGCATGCACACACACACACATAAACATACACACATATGCATAGTCACACATGCATGCACACACACATAAACATACACACATATGCACAGTCACACATGCATGTACACACATAAACACACACATATACACAGTCACACATGCATGCACGCACACATAAACATACAAGCACAGTCATACATGCACACACACACATAAACACATAATCATATGAACAGTCACATATGCACACACACACATAAACATATACACATATGCACAGTCACACATGCACACACACACATAAACACACACACACACACAACTCCCCTCCATATTCTTTCCAGGTGTACCTGAGAAAGCTAAACAACTGCGTCATGTTATTTCTGGGCCATGGCATATGGCAGAATATACCTCCTGGTATATATATATGTGTGTTTGTATATGTATGCATATGCCTCAATAATTTCAATAATGAATTCAGTTATTTGTTCAATCAAGCCAGTAACCAAATATCATGGCAACCTTAACTCTGAACCTTGATTACTTTGTCCCTCTGTCCTTTGACATTGTGGCCCAAAGATGAAGGGCAGGTTTTAAAGATGAAAGGAAGTGTTGACTGTGGGTAGCATATATTCTCACCTTTCTGCTTGGTGATCTGGCCACACATCCTGGGGGACCCTCTGGAGAGAGCATGTCACACAAGCGAAAGTGTTCTCAGAGGTCTGAGGTTCCTATGTACATAGCTCCGTAATTTTGTTCTCTGACTTTCGGAAAATCCCACAAGCACAGTGCACTGGGCTACCCTTTCCCAGGTGTGCCCCTCCCCCAGCAGCTCTGTCCCCGAGTTCGCATCCTTGGGTCACCAGTTTGGAACTGAAGTGACAGTTTCTCTGAGTGCTCCTTGTAAGGATTACTTGCAAGACACAGAGAAGTATATTTCTACCTCATCGGAGCCACTTTGATGAAGGGTTTCTCACTGCTCGGGCTTCAGAGGATGGAGGAGGAGAGACAGACGCCCAGAAGTAGCTGTTTTCCTGTCACGCACGACATGGTCTATGCAGCCTTCAAGGTGTCCTTGAACTGCCAGGAGAGTTTGACTGTGGCTTTCAACATCGTAAAATGATCTCCGCAAGTATAAGATCTGTTGCTCTGCTGTTTTCGGGAAATGCTGGTGTGATTGCTTTCAGAAATTCAATATTCTTCCTAGTTTTTGAATTGAACTTAGCGTTTTCATTTGGCCATTTGAGTTCATCTGGGTCTCAGTGTTTCCTGCATTCTCAGCCTCTCTGCTTCACAGCGGCTTCCCGGATATTGTGGTGAACATAAAATACGTCCCACGATGTTGCTTTGGGGAATGAGTCCTCCTTGATTAAGAAATGGCTCCTTTGCAGCCAATATTTAGCTTTTTGCTTGGATTGAACTAATTTTGCAAAAACAGGACCTTCTCAACCAAGATATAAATTAAATGCCTCGTTCACACAGATCGATTCGTGACCGTTTAGTGTGCTGTTGGCCAGTGTGGGCAGCTAATAAAACTCAATCCCCAGGTGGGCAGTGAACACTGTCATAACCCATCCAGCATAAGGTCTATATCTTTTCTTCAAAGGCATTCAAGTTTCCAGCAGCTGCTGTTATTCTGTCCAGCTGGTCTGCCTCTGTGCAGGCGATGAAGGCGTTTGATTGGGTGGGCACTTCATAAACGGTGAGTGTGGAGGCCCTTTGGAGAGGCACACAAATGTATTAAGACCCGAACAGTTTAGATGGGTTTCTGGATATTCAATTGCTATGCAGGCTAAATTGAGGCCAGAGGTATTTTTTAAATGAGCACCCGTTCTCAAATATGCTCCTCCTTCTCACATGCTTGCAGTACAGCAGATAATGCCTGCAATAATTACCGTTCCCTTAGTGCAGTGCATTCTCTCCCGCGTGTGTGTATCTATGTGTGTATACATGTGTGTTTGTTTCAACTGCACTTACTTTTCTGCACGGGTAAGGCAACGATGTACACAAACTCTTCAGGAAACAGGAAAGGTTCATATTTACGTACACTTTTATGTGTATGAGGTGAGTTCTTTGCTTGGGGGAAGGCAGAACATTTAATTTGGTTTCCTTACTTTTGTTATACCTAGTATGTTACTTAGCACTTATCAGTCACAGAACACCTGAAAAGAGAAAATGAAGTTGGGTGGGCTGCGAATTTGATCAAAATACATTGCATGAAATTCTCAAAGGATTAAAAAATATTTAAAAATAAAAAGTAAATAAAGGCGTGACAAACAGTTTCAGTCCATCAGGGGGTCTGGGCGTGATGAAACAACCTGCTAGATTCACGGCAGTCAGAAGCAGAGGAAGAAAGAATGGGACCGCGGACAAGTACGCTCTTTAGAGACATCCACCTGGTGCCCCACTTAGTGAGCCAGGTCCCGCTTCCAGTTTCCATGAGCTCCCCAGACACCGCTACTTATGGGGACCAGGCACCCGACATTTGTGACTCTGGAGACATCTGCAGTCGAAGCCTGTGGAACAGGAGAGTAACAGGCTGTCTTCATCCACTGGGTTAGGTATCACCTTCTTGCCCCTTGTCTGTCTGTCTGTCTTTCGTAGTTACATCCCTTTGATACAGCTGCAAGCTGCTTGAGGATAATAACTCGGACTTAAGCTATTGTGAGGAAGGTTTAATACGTATTTTAATTTCAGATTTTGCAAAGTTATCTTTTTTTTTTCTTTTTGTCCGTTGTTGGTGTTCACTGATGTCAGAAGCATGTGGAGTCCTGGGTACACACAGAGGTATGAGCAGTTGTCAAATGGTTTTTAAACTGTAAAGCATGACCTGGCTAGGCACGGCTTTAAGTTAAAATGGGTCTTGGGAGGATGACTAGCCTTATTTCATTTATTCGGGTAGTTCAACAGCTTTGACAAGAGGTAGAGTCAAGGGGGCTTCTTAGCTAGGAACTTCCTTACGGGCAGCACCCCAAGGGGTATGGTGTACTCATGAAATTGTTTTTATGATTCAGGCTACTCACGCTGTGGATAACCCTGAGCAAACCACAAAGAGTTTTTCCCAATCAAAGAATCAAGCAACACCCTCTTCAGACAGAATCCAGACCTTTCTTGTCTTCCCTGTCTTTCTACAATGTCTTTGGAAGCAGTGGCTAAATATTTCTTTCTGCGCTTCACTCTGAACCAGCAAATGCCTTTGACAGTCAAAAACAAATGTTTATTTTGAGACAGAGACATTTATATTTAATATTATTAGCTGAACTAATATTAAAAAATTAAAGCTGTCAACAGTTCTCTGAAAGAAGTCTTCTTATGAGTCTTCTACTCAATTCACTGGTAACTTAATTTGCCTTGGTGTTATCTGTGGAAGCAGGAATACAAAATCAGTCATGAATTTTATTCATGGTCCCTCCTCCATCTTCATTTAGAACCTCAAAATATTCTAGCAAAACTCTGATGCTTTAACCGGGATTGTATGTCCTCACTTTTTACTTTCTAAGCGTTCATTGGTGAAAATTCACTCTTGATATCACTCAACAATCACAGAGTAATACCTTAAGTTTCTGCACATTTTAAACTTTTTATTTCCCTCTACAACAAACAATTCAGAAATAAAAATGGATCATATTTTAAATGCATCCTGGCATCCTACCCTGCTTGATTAAGTATCAAAATGTGCTTCCATCTCTGTCACTAGGCACATTTCACTGTGAATGAAAACATTATCCTGATTCCATTAAGCATTTGCTCAATGAATCTGTAACTGTTGGGCATTTAGATTGTTCACCAGTTTCCTTACGCATGTGGTTGGAAACAGACTTTCTTGTGCTCTTCAACTATTTTTCACTAAGTTTCTCAGGATGAATTTCTGGAAACAGAATTTTTAGCTAAAAGGCTAGTGCATTGTTAAACTCTCTGCTAAATGTCCCTAAATTTCTCTTAATAATTTGTAGCCTGTGCTTTAAAAGATATTTTGCACAGAAAGAGCTGAATTTATGCTTTATTTCTTTGGTTAATTTGGTTTTGTTGTCAGTAAAAAGCATTATTCCATACATTCATTGGTGTTTCTTTTATAGACTAATTAGCCTATTCATCCTTTTTCTAGGTTACCCGGATGAACATGTTTTGTTTCTATGATTAAAAAAAATAACATTAAGCCTAATGATCACGTGAAAAACCATCTCTCATCAAACATATCCCCGGTTTATGTTCACTTCAATTACTTTTACAAGAAGTAAGGGTTTTAATTTTTAATTAGTCACATTTTAAGTATGAGACTCACATTGTTGCTCCTTGTTATGTGAGTTAGATACTCAAGCTTTCAATTTTTTCTTTTTTTTGGTGTGGTAACTTCTGTAAAAACTTAAAGAAAACACTTTCCTACCAAGTTATGAAAATATTCTCCTCCATTTGGTGGGATGTATAAGGATTTGCTTTTATAATGACCATTTAAATTAATGTAACATGATAAGGATCACATTTCCCTTATTGTTGGCAAGTGGATCCAACGTTCCTTTACTGAATGAGACAGTAGATCTATGAAGGGTCAGAGACCTTGCACTTTGCTGGAAGCCAGGGGCAGGTCCCTTCCAGTGGCTCACATAGCTCACATGTAGCTTTTTAGTCCCTGGCACAAGGCCTCGGGTCTCAATCCCCTTGTGAGGGGAAGGAACTTCCTTTCCAGTCTGGATCTTCTCATTCAGACACTGCTGATCTCTTTCCTCTTAAGCTGGCTTACTTTGGAGAAAGGTGTTTGGACCTTCTCCCCGTTGTGCTCTTTAGTGAGTGTATTGGTTAGTGTAACTAGACACTGGGAAGAGAGAAGTTCAATTGAAGATTTGCTTAGATCAGATTGGCCCTTGACCTTATCTGTAAGAGAAAGTTTTGATTGATGATTGATGTGGGAAGGCCAAGCCCACTGTGGTTGATAACATCCCTAGGCTGTTGGGCCTTTGTTGTAAAAGAAAGGTTGCTGAGAATGAGGAAGACAGCAAGCTGGTAAGCAGTGTTCCTACATGGCTTCTGTGTCAGTTCCTCCCATGCGTCCCCTGGCTCCTTTCTTGACGGACTGTGTCAGTTCCTGCCATGCTTGCCCCAACTCTTCTCGATGAGGTCCTGGAAATGTAGTCGGAAGTAACCCTTGCCTCCCCTAAGTTGATTTTGCTCATGGCGTTTATCACAGCAACAGAGTATTAGCTAGAACACTGTTAGGTTGCTTTGAACTCTGAAGAAACAGGAGGAGGAGCTGGACAAGTGACAGAGAAGCCATACAAGATTCAAGGCGGTGGCCATGGCCTTGGTTCATCTCTGGAGTTTCATTTGTAACCTTCTCATCTACCATGTCCAAACTCACTTAGTTCTGCCTGGTGCAAGGGGTAGGCTAGCCAGTGTGTCCTTGTTGGTGGTGATGAGTGACCCCTGGAGGGTCCTCCTGGAGTGTGAGGCACTGGGGACTAGCTCTGTCCTTTTCCATGTGGAGCCAAGCTGGGCATTACCTTAAATATGCCCCTCATTCAGTAACTCAGTTCTTTTGTTCTTTCAACAGCTACCTACTGAGTAACTGCAGTGTACCTGGAACGTACCTAGCAAAGCCAGAGCTGTTGAATAGTCTGTCAGATGTTTTTTTCTTTTCCTTCTTTCATTTTATAATATTTCTTTTGAATTATGCATGCATGTGTCTATGCATGTAGGCTATGTGTTTTCCAGTGCTCACGGAGGTCAGAAGAGTATGTTGGACCTGTGGAGCTGAAGCTGCAGGTGGGTGATGGGAACTGAACTGAGGTCCTCTGGAAGGGTAGCAAGTGTCCTTGGCAGACATCACTCTAGCTCTGCTCTCCCCTTTTATGGCTATGGTTTAGTTGCCTGTTCTTTGGTGCACGCCCCACACCTACTGGACTTCACCTCTTCATAGGTCTTCATAGATCTCTGGTCTCCTTATGGCACTCAGTGTATCTCAGTCTCAAGGTTCCTCTTGATTTAAGCATTATTGAGCAATGCTGCCTTTCTTATGGATTCCACTTAATTCTAAAGCTCACGGTGTCTCCCAGGGATGTGTGGAGAAGGTACTGCTCAGTGACCCCTCAGTACTGCAGAAGGGAGCGCTGATGGGTCTCTCAACATCGCAGTCGACACTTGGGCCAGGCCATTCTTTGCTGTTGTTCTGGAATCTATGCTGATTCGTAGAATTCTTGGTCTTTTCCCACCATCCCTTAACAAGTTGTGGGTACCAAATACGACTCTAATGTTAGTACCTCTTCTCTGGGTTCCACTGTCCATGTTGGAATCACAACACTAAAGGTATGACCAAGATTAAATATTGCTATGAGTTCTGTGCTCAGCCCTCATTGAGTCATGAGTCTTTGACCCTCATATCTAGGTGGCTCTGAGGTCATTTTAACTGAAAGTAAATTACAAAAGTGATGTGATCCTAGCTTCTGAACTCAGGTCTTAAGCAGACATGTGATCTCGGAGCTCTGGACCTAGTGGTCACTGTGCAAGAAGTCTGATTCTCCCGAGGCTGCCAGACTGTGAGAGTAAAAGGCATGGGGGAAAGTCACAGAAGGTGTGCATGTCTCTGTGTGTGTGTGTGTGTGTATCTGTGTGTCTGTGTATGTGTACGTAAGTTTATGTGTGTGTGTGTGTGTGTGTGAGAGGGGGCAGGGAGGGAGAGAGAGAAAGGGAGAGAGGGGGGGGAGAGGGAGGAAGGGAGGGAGGGAGGGAGAAGAGATGGAAATGGACCTGCCAGCTCTCAAAGCTTCTGATGAGAAGCTCCATGGATAGGAGATAAAAAGCTCCTACCTACTAAATTACAAATGAAGTAAAATGACTGTTTTAAATCACTAAGTTCTGGAATAGTTTGTATGCAGTGATAGGTAATTGAAATAAAAATTCTCAGTCATTGGCTGCTCACCATCCAGTCCTCACTAATGAAGTGGTTAGCATAGTTTCCATAGCATCGTCACAGCCATGCAGGCGTGTGAAGGGGAGGCTCTCTGTGGTACAACTGTCAGTCCTGCTTGCAGCTCGCCATCTTCGTGTTATGTTTTCATTTACTGTTTTCTTACCTGGTTGGCGATATGAAAGAACCACTGAAGTGATTTCTCCTTCTTACTAACATATTAGCTTTAAAATTCAGAGTATTAACTTCATGCTACAGCCTTACAGTATGTACATCATCTTTCTCAACTAGCATTTCATTGGAACTAACTAGCTTGGAAGAAAACCTTTGTCTCCTCTGTCTCATTACATACAGATACATACACACTGCATTTGTGGCTATATCCTGGATGTCTTCTCCAGCCTATGTGAAAAGATTTCTTATTACATACAGATACAGTTAAAGGGAAAATGTTTGCTTTTTTGAAGGAATTATCTTGCTCTAGTCATGAAGGTAACATAATTATGGGAAGATGAAATAAATCTATACGTGAAAAGTATGAAACTGTAGCTTTTCAAATGCTGTCTTTACCTTTGTCTTTTTCTTCTGTCCTGAGTAACTATGTTGTGGAAGTCATGATATAACATACTTCAGGAATCTGTGATGATCTAGCAATGTAAATAACACGTTAGTCAAGATAAAATTCCCATGAGGACTGCCCCGTGAGTGGCGCTGCATAAAGAACAATAGAGGGTGTTGGGGGTTCTGACCGTGTATGGGCCGCAGTTTCTTTTGGTGGAGTGCAATGGAGTTGGTCTCTGCTGCATATAACATAAGAAAATTGGGTTGAAATTAGCTAAATTTCCAGGAAAGACCAACTACATTGACACTGTCTCTCGTTACAATAAAACAAACTGCGCATCGGTGCTTTTCGCTGGAAACCAATCAGAATTTACTCATGGAAATGCACTGGTAGATCCCACGCATTCTTTCACTTGCTCTTCTTAATCTCATCTTTCTGTCTACTCCATTACCAAATGAAGGCTGAGTAATTTATGCAAAATCACACAGAGAAGAGGATCCCGTTTCTCTGGAGGTGAAGCTTTGCCCCCTTCTCCTCTCCAGGCCCCCTACATGGGGGGGGTTCCAACTGATAGTGGAAATGTTGCAACAGTAATTAGGTACTGTCAAGTGTGTGCAGGTGGGCAGGACAGAAAAGTCAGTTCAGGATTCTAGCCAGTGATGCTGCTGACCACAGCTACTGACGAGCTGTGGCCGCAAGCTTTGACACCTAAAGGCTGGCTACTTGTTGGGTCTGCTTGCATCTGTTGACACCAAGACTGTGGCAGCTGGAGCCGTGAACTAGCTGTGTGATTGTCAACCCTGGCTTCAGGTTCCATTCCTGGAGTTGGGGGTGGGAGGCTCTGAAAGAACGTGAGTTCTGGTTCCAAAGATACTGAGTCAAGTGTTTTGTGCTGGGGGTTTCAGACATTTGCGTTTTATACAATAGCCACTTTCAAAAGGAACGCCAGTAGTTTAAGGGAACAATTTCTCCCATTCCTTTTAGGATGTATTCTGCGTGATTACTGTATTTATGGCTGTACCCCAGGCTGTCTCCCCCAGTCCATGTAAAAAAAAAATGTGTGCTTATAATCATTTCTCCATAGTCATTTGCTTTAGAGGGTGATGTGACATCTCGACGCCTCTCCTCCTGTTTGCCGACCTCATTCACAACAATATTATCCTCCGTGATAAAGTCAGTGTGAGGCTTTGTCCTGGTGACAACAGAGGGGAATTTGAATCTAATTCTGTCCCTACCAGGTGTTTGCCCACAAGCTGCAGACAGGCTGCTGGCTGTCAGCGGAAACATTGGCTTTGGACATGACATTCACTCCCCACCCCTGCTAACATTGCGCCTTTATAACCAGTGGTTCTCTGGCGAACCTTGAGTATTCCATTATTCTTTTAAATTTTCCATATTTATTTATTTATTTATTTGTGTGTGTGTGTGTGTGTGTGTGTGTGTGTGTGTATCCATCCAATAGCAGTTGTGCATAAGTCAGAGAAAATTTGTGGGAATCAGTTCTCTCCTCCCACCATGTGGGCTCCTAGGGTTGAATTTAGAACATCAGACTTGATGTTTACTCCTGAGATGTCTCACTAGCCCTCCACTGTCCTTTTAAGCTTAGACAAACTGATGATAATGTTCTCCAGGAAGGACTCCTGCCACTTCTGAATTCTGTTTTTCTTTGCTATGTAGAATGCAGCAGCTGGCAGAGCTCCAGCTGTGGCACTGAGACCCACAAGGTTTTTCATGGCAGCAGGGAAGGGCAGCATGGCCCTTCAGCTAGATTAGCGATTCTCAGCCTGTGGGTTGTGACTCCTTTGGGGGTCAAATGACCCCTTTCACAGGGGTCACCTAAGACCATCTACTTGTCAGATATTTACATTATGATTTATAACAGTAGCAAAATTATAGTTATGAAGTAGGGATAGAAACAACTTCATGGTTGGAGTCCCCACAACATGAGGAGCTGTATTAAAGGGTCTCGGCGTCAGGGAGGTTGAGAGCACGAGCTAGACCCTGATGGTACACCCTCCCCTCTTCCAGCTATAAGTGAAGCTCATTTTTCATTCTTTGCCTCCTACTGTTTGTGTTTCCATGAGCTGTTTTTGATACAGTTTTAGAAAGACAGTCCATTTTGATCAGTCTGGCCTGCTTAGCAGCATTCAACTGAGAGCCCAGCCAAACAGAGGTGCCTCTGGTGTTCTCTATGACGGATACCTTGATGATCGGGAGAAATCTATGGGTCTTTTTATTAGAATGATGTTTCTAAATGGATAAAAGTCTGAGATTACAAAGGAAACAAAGTATGTTAGAATGAGGCCATTGAGCTATCTGAAACAAATCCATGCTTTACTAATACGAAGCACAGTAAGTTAAATGATGACAACTGGCCGTGCGTTAATGAATAATTTAGAAGGAGTGAGTGTGTGTGAGAGGTTTATGATCATTTTGATGTAAAATGAAAATGTACTTGATATCCTGGCAACAAAGACAGAGAGCTGTTCATGTCTCTGGGTCACTGACATTCTTAATTGAAGAATACGGACTCTTAGAAATGGTCAAAATGAAAGGTTTATATTTCCTGCCCAGGGTCCAAACCATTCTTTCCACAGGGTAGGAAGATGTTTCCCAAAAAGAGATTCATGGGTTGCTAATAAGCATGAGGAATTTCAATTTCAGAGACACCTGGAGCATTCTCTGTTCAACAAAGTGGCCAAGTTCTCCCACTGCGCCACTTCTAAGTCCTTCAGATCCATTGTGAATCTCCACAGGGCTATTTCCAGACCAAAATGCCGACAGCAAGTCATCTTCAGGGAGCACACTGATGAGCACAGCCACTCAGAGATCCCAGGAGGAGACATCATGAGCACTAGTAGAATGCAGGCAAGTCCTCAGAAGAATGCCACCGTGTCAATGTCCCCCTGGGAGGACAGGCTGTGCGTCTGGGTATGGGCTTTCTGAAAGCACCAGCAGTAGGTTCTTATGTGTTTCAAAGAAGTACTAGAACTGAGTTTTAGGGTGACCGTGATGTCACGGTTTTATGTCAACATGACACAAACTAGAGTCATCTGAAAGGAGGGAACCTCAGTTAAGATAATGCCTCCTTCAAATCCAGCTGTTGAGTATTTTCTTAATTAGTAATTGATGGTAGAGGGCTCAGCGTGGTCCTGGGTTTTACAAGAAAGCATGCTAAGCAAGCCATGAGGAGCAAGCCAGTAAGCAGCACCCCTCCATGGCCCCTGCATCAGCTCCTGCTTCCAGGTTCCTTCCCTGTTTGAGTTCCTGTCCTGACTTCCTTTGATGATGAACAGTGATCTGGAAGTATAAATGAAATAAACCCTTTCCTCTCCAACTTGCTTTTTGGTCATGCTGTTTCATCTCAGCAGTAAAAACTGTAACTAAGACAAGTTTGGTATCAAGATAGAGAGATATTGCTGTTAGAGATATGACCATGTTGTTTTGGGGAGGACTGTGGAAGAACTTTGGAACGTTGTGCTAGAAAAGCCACTGAATGTTGAGATATCAGTTAGCTATTTTGTAGGAGCTTGGGAGATAAAAATGTTGAGAGCAGTGCAGATAATGGAGACCTGGCTTGTGATGTTTCAGAGGGAAGCAAAGACTCTACCAGCCTCTTTGTGTGAAGAATCTGTGCTGTATGGTCAGCTGGAGCTGAAGAATCAGCGAACCAATGTGATTAACAAGAGACCAGAACCATTGAAGTAAAAACTTTGTTTGATGGGACAATTGATTTTGGTCAGCTGGAGCTGAGATATTTTAACAGTGTTTGAGAAGAGACCAGAATCATCAAGGTGAAATCTTTTGGGAAATGTTTCTTCAGAGTCAGCATACAGAAGATGTGTCCTAGAAGTAGCCAAGATTGTACCTGATACTGGGAACGAAACTTGGCATGTGCAAGAGTCACCCAGGTGATACTGGTTTTGAGGGCATGAAGGGATCACATATAGCAGTTGAGGCTTGGCACTGTGAGAGGCCAGGAGAGGCAACTGATGAAGATGCAGCCTCAGTGGCAGGTGGAGGCCCAGGATTGAAGGGGTCATGTGTAGAAGTTGAGGTTTGGCACGTGAAGAGAGTCTATGGGAGGCTATCGGTGAAAGTAGAGGCCAGTTGCAGTAGAAGACCTCAACATTATGGAGATGACAGTACCATGGGATGACCACCAAGAACAGTGCAGTGGTGCAATAGAGTCTTCCCAAGTTTAGAAGACAAGCAGTGTGTGCTGCAGAGGGCAGAGCCAAGAAGTGACCCAAGCCCCTTGGAGGAGCCCAGAGGATCAGGAGAGCTTCATCGTAGCAATAAAAACCCTAACTAAGATAGTGGCTATGTTTAGGACTCTGTAGCTGTCAAGCATGCCTCTCAGAAGTCATTTAAGAGAGAGGGAGAGGGAGGAGTGGAGGAAGGAAGGAAGAGGCAGAAAGACAGACCGACAGACAGATGGGTAAGTAGATAGATAGGTAGGTAGGTAGATGGTAGATAGATGATAGATAGATAGATAGATAGATGATAGATAGATAGATGATAGATGATAGATAGATAGATGATAGATGATAGATAGATGATAGATGATAGATAGATAGATAGATAGATGATAGATGATATAGATAGATAGATGATAGATGATAGATAGATAGATGATAGATAGATGATAGATGATAGATAGATAGATAGATAGATAGATGATAGATAGATGATAGATAGATAGATGATAGATAGATGATAGATAGATGATAGATAGATGATAGATAGAGAAGGCTGACCACAGCCCTGCACCTGCTGGCTTTCCTCTTCCTCTTCTCATCTAGCTTGAGCTTGACCACTCTGGTTCCTCTTTCACTTAACATTGCTCCAAAGATGTCAGTGAAACAAAGAGTTAAAGAGGTGGTGACATTTTTATTCCTCTTCTTCTTCAAATTCAAATCTGATTTTACTTGACTTATTCAGAAATAATAAACATCATTGCTGCACATGTATGTTGTCCCAGGGGCTGTGCTGAGACGTCAGAGCCAACCAGTGTCACTGATATGCCCTGGTACTGAGTAGCCCATTCCTGTAGACACCATAGTGGACTGCTGTGACTGGGCCTGTGGGTCTTTGTGGCGATGTGACCCTGAAGTAGAGAGCTGCACCTGGCATCCAGGAGTCACTCCACAATCCTCATCGTTCTGTGTTCCTCCACATGAAGGGTGGGGTGCTGCGTGAAGACCAGATTGGGGGTTTTAAGGAATGCGGCACAGAAGTGAGCCGGCTTAGACTTAGCTTGTCTGTGTGGGATGGCCAGCAGCTCTCCCCAGCCTTGTTCATCTTCCTCATCTTGGATACAAGAAAGCAAGGCTCCTCCTGTGCTTGTGGGATCCGAGCTGAGTGACGGAAATGACATGTCAGTAAGGGACTAATCACACAGTTATATGACTAAGTTAGATGACTAATACAGCAATAATTTCATGCCATAATTGGTAATAAATAGGACTTTTGCAAACAATCCTTCAACACAGTCAGCCACAGCACCACACACAGGGAGGGGCCACTTCACTCCAATCCCACTGCAATCTAACCTTAAGCTGGGAGGTGCCACCCCCACTGTACGCTTGGGCAGTGCCCTCTGAAGGAAACTGCATTTTCCTTGGGGTAATAATTAATGTACCCAAGTCCTTCCCCAACTAGCAGAAGAATGCCCTATAGTGTTCTCACACCAGGGAGAGTGTCATATGAAAGACCTGACCATCATCATTATAGAAACACTAAAGAAAAACACTACATATGGCAGACAGTCTAAGGACGGTCCCTACTTCAGAAATCAGTCTGCTAACTGTTCCCGGAAGGCACAGCTTCATTACTAAAACACAGTCATTCATCTATCCCAAGTCCACCAACCACTGGCTCTGCGATGTCACACACTTACAGGGTTTTACTTGTTTGACCTTTGTAACATTTAAAGTAAGGATTACTGCTAAAAATAATAAAGATATTTTCTTACTGGCATACCATCGGTATATAAGCTAGATAATTTCCTTGTGTTTTATACATAAATATTTTCTGTCAGTATTAATTTGTATGCAAATTTTTTTGCTTCTTGATAGTAACAATTTTACTATTCTATACAGCTTACCATTTCATGTTCTGAACATCACACATACGCAATAAAATCTGTTTTGAAAAGTAGTGTATCAAACGTGCAGATGGAGGGAAACTTTGGGACATTCACTCCTAAACGGAATGTCTTCAGAACCCCTCCCCGGGGCTCAGGGATCTATTTGGAAGAGGAGGCAGGAAGACTAAGACCCAGGGTGATGATGACTCCAAGAAAGTAGTGTCTTCCAGACAGGCAGGGCCGACGCACGTGTGAGCTCAGAGACTGTGGCAGTGCTCACGAGGCTCCTCGGGTTCAAGTCAGATGGGCTCAGCATGAGCTGGGGGAGTAGACACGGGTTCCCATCCCACCCCTCACCAAGGAGCAATCTGGACTGATGCCTTCTGGTAAAGGAAAATATCAGTGTTCTCCAGTGTTTCTCACTGATATATTAACCATACCCAGGCCAGGCCCCAGGCCCAGGAGAAACTGGGCAAAACAAAATGAACTCAGTGGAATTTATAGACTTTTTGGCTCATATTGCTTTATTGGGCACTTTATCTCTCATTGGTCTTTTGCTTGTTTATTTTGATTTTTGTTTTTGTGTTTTTATGTTTTTTTTTTTTTGTATGTGTTTCTTAGTTTGTCTCGTATTTTGGGTTTGCTTTTTGTTTTTAAGAGCTAGAAGGGGGGAAAACATAAAATTGGGTGAGTTAGGGAGGTGGAGGGGATCTGGGAGGAGCTGGGGGAGGGAAAACAGGATCAAGATGTATTGTATGGAAAAATATTTTCAGTAAAAACTGGCGCATTGAATATACATCAGAAATGTTATGTGAAGCAGTTGTTAGTTTTGGTTGAAAGAGCTTTACTTTGTCTTAAAACTGTGAATTTCTGTAGAGTTTTTGCTCATTTTGTATTTATTGAGCATTGATTGAAGCCTTTAGATGCAGAAAGATGTTTAACACGATAGAAAAATGTTCATACTATCAAAGAAGTATTTTAATCCAGATGGCTAGGAATAAAAGATTAAAAGGTAATATTAAATAAGCTACTTATAATGAAAAGATTACCTGAAAAAAGAAACATTAAATTTTAATAACTTATTTTACATGCTATTTTGATCAAGATATTGGAGGCAGTAGTTACAGCAATTCTTCCTGCTCATTGCTCAATGTGCAACAATTACATAATACTTTAAAATGTTAAACGTAAAAAAATGTAGCAGAAGATTCAAAGTAGATATTTTTCATTATAATCACAAGCTAAGGTTTTAAAGATGAGTCTAAACGTTTCTGTGCGTTTGTTTGTTGGAGATTTGTGTACAAGGTTGGATAAACATGAGTTTATGGTCTAGCTTTTAATCCAAAATGTATTACAAAGACTCTGGGGAAAGACAAAGTTGATAATTTAATAAAGAACTCAGAAGATTCAATGAAAACTAAGTCTACCCCGTGCACCGTGGAGGTTTTATAAATTCCTCAGAGCTTGTTCTAGCTTTCCCCATTTAAAAGTCAGCACGGTTTTGATTTAAAGGTTTAAACAGCTTAGAGTTTTCTAATGGAGATTTAGAGAATTTGAGGAGAGGCAAGACGTTAACCCTAGACATGTGTTTAGTTGCAATGCCTGATGCAAGTGAGAACAATTTTAATAGCTGGCAGAGTTGGAACACATTCTCTGCAGCTCACCTCCTTCAGTTTTTAAGTTAATTTTCATTACTTTCCATGGTTTGTAAAGTAAAGGGTATACCTTGGTGTACCTTGGCTTCTCATCTGAGTCAGGACCCAGGATTTATGCAGTCATGTGACTTTGTTCCATGTGACACACATTTTACCCATGATGCCACTGTGATTCCTTCACAGTAAAGACAGTGTGACAAAGAGACCATGCTGATACTCTCTGGGTCAGTGGGGAGAAATCCTTATGTCCTGGGAGGGAGACTGAGAAGTACTTACTGTAGTAAGTACTTACTTATGTGAAGTCCTTACAGATGGAGCAGTACACCCTGAGAGCTGAGTCAGAACCATGGAGAGCATGCTGGAGAAACTGAAGACTGAACTGAGTGAGGTTCATGGATTTCTGCCTGTTCATCTATCAACTCAGAGTAGATGCTAATGCTAAGACCTGGAACTCTGAACATATTAGAAAAATACATAGGGTAACTTAAGTAAGGAGTCAAGGATAAAAATAAGCAAAGGCACGTGCTGAGAAGACTTTCATAAACACACAGAATATGGTTCTTAGTCATTAGAAGCAAGGCATCGACCAGGAGCTGCTCCATGTGGCTGTATGGAAGCACAATGCATTGGACAAGGCACAGTTCTCCAGAGTGTGTGTAGAATTCTAGACACTAGACAATTCATGATATAGGGACAAACCAATGACTTCTTCAACAGGGTTTCAATAGTTCAGGAAATAATAGTAAGAATCAACAAGTAGGAATTGCATCAAATTTAAAAGCTTTTGCATAACAAAAGAAGCAATTATCAGGATAAAGAGACAGAAGAGAGACAATTTTTCCCAGCTACTCATCTGACAGGGACCTAATGAGCAAAGTACATGAAGAGCTAAAACAATTAAACACCCAAAATGCAAATTATCCAACCTATAAATGGACAGTTGAACCGAACAGTTTGCAAATGAAATACAAATGGCTAGCTAGTAAATACATGGAATAAATGTTTGATGTCTTTAGCCATTAGGGAAATTAAGTCAAAACTATATCGAGATTCCACCTTATCTCAATTAGAATAGTTATTATAAAAATAAGTGTTAGTAAGGATGTGAGAAAACTCTTCCACACTGCTTAATGAATGCAAATTAGTCCAGCCACTCTGGAAATCAGTGTCGAGTTTCCTCAAAGACAGACCAGAGCTACCGAATAATCCAACTATATCCTCAAGTATATTCCTGAAGGAATCAAAGCCAACAACCCGCAGCTCCAGGATTATCATTGTACTCATTATGATAGCTAAGTTACTAAGTCAGCCCAGGTAGTCATCCGTGGATGAAGAGAGAAACCCTGGTATACGCACGATGCAGTGTTATTCAGCCACAACATCAAAATTCAACTGTTTGAGGAAAAGTGGGGCTGGAGAGATGTCCAGTGGTTCAGACCACAAACTGCTGTTGTGGAGGACCCAGATTCAGTTACCAGGCAGCTCACAGCTGCTCGTAACTCCAGTTCCAGGGGACTCTGTCACATCTGGCCTCATGTGCATACACACATCCACATAGTTAAAATTTAAAAACCTTTAAATTGGTGAATAGAGGAAAATGGAAGGAACTGAAGATTGTACTAAGTGAAGCGGACACAGGAATATGGGTGTCACGTGTTTTCTCTCATGCGTGGAATTTGGGACCATAGGATATGAAAATAAAGGACTGTTTAGCACGTAGACGGGGCTAAGAGAGTGTCATGGGGTGAATGTGGTCGAAGTATGTTACTCACATGTACAAACATGTCACAATGAAATCTATTATCTGTGCAGTTCATACTCACTTGAAGGCACTGAAAAGCAGGAGTCACAGCCACCACTACAATGTCTTCTAGCTTCTTGGTATCATGGGTGGAGCCTCAGACATATACTTCTGCCATTTACAATTGAAGCTCCCTGTCCGAAGAGGATATCTGGAGACTCCTGTGGTCCAAGGGAAAACTCCCAAACAGGTCAGGAAGGATGCTTTATCCACAGAGGAGAGCCTTTCATTGCACAGGGCTGGTGGTTGAGTGAATGAGTCAGGGGGTCTTAGATTACCTCTTCAACTCTTGCATTCCCTCCTGCCAGCCCCAGTGCAGGCACCACTGGCCCCTGCTTACCTCCATGGATGGTGTGTTCCTGGACTGTTGCCCTCTTCAGCCTCAGCATCCACCTGCCATACCGAAGATAGTTGCGTATCCCATCCAAGGCACAGAGACATATTCTGTGAGACATATTCTGGGCATGTGTGTCAGTAGAAGAATCACTAAGTACCCATATTTGCTATTTTCAATGTTTATCCTCTACTCTTCTGATTCTACAACCCCATTTTTATCCTTTTATGACATTAAATTTACTAGACAAGGGGAAGTAAGAGAGACAGTAGAATAACCTATGAGAACTGACCATTTTTTCCTCAACCATTGAGTCCAAACCAAATTGTCTCTTGTGTTCAAATACTCGATGACTTCACATTCTTGTAGTCTTGTCAGAATCAGCATTTTTGTATTATTACTGGTTTCTTCAGACTCTCCAGCATCTCTGAGAATGCTGTTTATAATGTACAGTACTCAGGACTTATCTTTTACACTGAGGGCAAAGTTAGACGAACTCACTGAACCTGTAAGCACATGAGGAGAGTCTCCATTGCTGCATCAGAAATGCAAAGTTCTGTGGGCATCTGGTGATGGTAGTAATTTTGACAGTAATTGTATAAAAGACACCTTCATGTAAGTAGCTTTTCTGACAGATTCCAGTAACTTTTTCCTTGGCTGCACAGCAGCATGTATGGCAGCAGGGAGAGAGGCTACTGCACCACACGGTATATTGAGTTTTTGTAGCATAGAAACGAGATTCAGGATCCTGCTACAATTGTTATTAGTACTTCCTTGCTTCCTATGAGGGAAAATGTGCCTAGAGGTTTCAGCCTGTACAATGTTAGTCTGGCTCCGTTGTTGACTGTGTTTTCTCACAACCTTTTGTGGCAGTGTATACACGTGCATGAACTTTAGAGGCCAACAGTTTGGAGTGACATTGAAACATCTGATGTGGGGCTGAAGATATGGCTCAGTGGTTAAAAGTAACTGTCAGTCTTTCAGAAGACCCAGATTCCACTCTTAATATCCACGTGGCCAGGTCACAACTGCCTAAAACTCCAGTTCCACTGGGTCTGGTGTCCTCTTTTGGCCTCTGTGTATACCCAACAAGCATGTGGTGAATATAAGGTAATGCAGACACACATACACTAAACAAACATTTTTAGTGATATGTTTAATGATAATGTTTAATGACGGTATGAGGACAGAGGCACAGCCAGGCCATTTGGGATGAAACAGGCTTCAAGCTGTGAGTTCTGGAGTATAGTGGTGTACCAGGATGACTGGGGTGGTGGGAAGAGAGATTAAGGCACAGAACACCGGGGAAGACTATGGAGTAGCTATTTACCAGGAGCATACATTTATTTTGATATTTAGTAATTGATAGAGCTTTCTTAATATGTGTTGCTGGCCCTGTGAAAAGTTTTTGATCATGGCTGAAATATTGGCTTTAGTTAAATTGATTTTCCCCTCTGACTTTTGGTGCGTTCATCTGGAAAGCAGGGGTTTTGGTAGTCCATGCTCTGTCAAGTTGCCTTCAGAATCAAATGAGGTAATTCATGACCAAGCCCAGCGCCTGACCAGCAGCAAGTGTCCAGTCGATGGCACTGTTCTATGATTTTGTGTCTACACATTCTGTTTGGTGTAACTGCTGTTCTAAAGGGAAACATTTTTGTGCTTCTTGAGCATTTTGGTGGAAAAGATTCAGCATTGCTCTTTATATTCTATTTGGACATAGGTTTCTGATTAAATTTTACAATGACCTTAAAAACACTGATAAGATAAAATGCAAAAATGATGCTTTAATTTGCTGTGTTATTATTACCCAAACTAAATAGTCGGAGGTTCATAAATCAAGTATTTATCTCATGGACAAAATGGACAAAGTGTCTTGCATCATGTTATTTAAAACTGCTTTCTTAATTCTTTTCAAGTTGATAGAGATACTTCAACTGGACATTGATGTTTCCAAGGTTTTTTTTTTTTTGTCAGAGAAGATTGAATATTACTTAAGAGAGTCTTACCCTTGGAATGAAGCTAGTCCAGTGGTAGGACATTTGCCTAGTATGTTCAAGGCCCTGGGTTCATTCTCTGGTACTACTAACTCACACCCCTTCCCCAAATGAACCTCACAAAACATAATGACCTTATTCTTAATGGAATGCCTTAAATCAGACAAAAGAATTACATAAAATAGCCATTTTGAATATGCAGAGAAGCTCACTAGCCAAGAAATATTTTCTAATTATTTGTTTCATACAAATTACCTTTTCTATATTTACTTAAAGTGTTGCTGGCAGTGCATGTGCATGTACTCATTGGTGTTTATAATCCTTTAAAATAAAGAGCCCCATTAAGGCAAATTCACGGACACTAAACTCATTTGCCTAGTGTTAGAGGTCAGTTTTAGTACATTCTCTGACTTGTATAATAATCACAAAGAATGTGTTTAAGTTGCATGTATTTGTGAATTTTCTTCTTTTTATTTTACTCATTTCTAATTTCCTTCTGTGTACTCAGAGAACATAGTTTATGTGATTTATATCCTTTAAATAGTTTGAGAATTGCTTTGTGGCCAGTGTGTAGTTTGTTTTGAAAACTATTCTCTGTGCACATGAGAACACTGAATTCTGTTTGTCGGTAGAGTCTTCCTACATATGTTAAATCCAGTTAGTTTATGATGTTTTCTAGCATTCAGCTTCCTTGCAAATATTCAATTCAGTTTTTAGTTTGTTATATCCCTGAGGACATTTTATGAGATGGAACAGTTTTTACTGTATGTGGTGCTAGGTGTAGAATGGAGAAGCCACACCTAGAACAGTCTAATGAATGTATCGTGCATATTTCAGTGAGTTCCTGTATGAGTGGAGGAAAGAATTTAGAGTCCACATGAGAAGTAGGAACTTTGGCAGAGGCGAAACCTCCAGAGTCCGTGGGATATTTGTTGAGTATTTGCTGCACACCAGACACTGCTCTAAGAGGTTTCTGTACATAATTTGTTCTCATCACAATAATGTGATACATTGTCATTTAATGGAAAATGTACAGTTCTTCATCATGGTTTATCAATGAGGACATCAATTGTGGAATCTGAGCCACTACATACTTTATAATCTCTATGGCTTCTAGAGGTGGCCAGATACTGGGTAAAAGTAGTCAGGAATATTGATTAGGAGATTGGTCAACAAAATGTAAAAGCATCAAGACTCAATGTGGAGAAAGTCCTGATAGATCGTTTTAGGAATAGTTTTCAGAGACTAGGATTGATTTACCGTGATGACCAATTTGTGACTAATTTGTTTCTTAACGTAGAGTTTGTTGAGATCTACAGAGAAGTACAACAAACTTCTCTGCTCATAGATGCACAAGACTCACCTCGAAAGGTTCTGTGAAAGTCTTATTTCTCATCTTTATTGACAAAACTGTGTAGAAGCTCATTATTATCTCATAGGAGAATGTTGGAGCAGGAAGAATCCCAACCAGGAGGAATGAGCAGTCATGCTGCTGTTGAAGTGGTACAGGAACTTAGAATACTAAGGTTTCCCTCCAGTCCCCATGAGATAGGCCCTGAACCCGTTCCATTGGACACAATACTAGCACATGTCACTCTACTTCTAAGTAATTTCACTTCCTTCCCTAGCTTCTCTTCCTTCTTGCTCCTGACATCTTCCTCTACTATTACTCTTCTTTGTTTTACTCAACAAATATTTACCAAGTATCTACTGTGTACCAGGTATTAGATGAACAGTGTATCAACTAGACATACTGGCCTTTGCCCTTAGAATCAATGGTTTAATGTCACAAATTGTAATTGTGACAGATATCACAAGTGCAGATAAATTATTCTATAAGATCTTATGGCAGGTTTAATCTGTGTAGTCAGGAAGGTCCTGGCAGGATCCCCAGGTAAGATCATGTTTACAGCTGGCAAACAACATGAATTGGTGTTGGGCACAGACACATGAGGAAAAAATCTTAAGAGAAATAATGCCTGAGCAGTAACCCAGTTGTGTCAGTCAGGTCTATGTAAACGCCAGCGACTTAGAACACTGCAGGAGCATATACAGGAACAGAAGCAAAGCGAGATGATGTAAGATAAAGAATCAAAGGCCTCACAGAAACGCATGTAAAGGCTGTACTAGGGAGTTCCCTGGTGGTAGAGATCTCTCTCTCAAGGAAAGAATATTTGGATAGAAATCAAGACATATCTGGACAGATCAGGTAAAGTGCATGGGCAGGTTGACTTTATTAACTGCATCAAGACATATCCAATATGTATGGCAAGAAGGTGCATTTGGTTCTTTCATTACTCCACATCATCTTATCACATCCGAGGTTAGAACATGGTACACACGTGTATCATGTTCTAACCTTATATACATATATACATATACATGTACACATGTAGTGCCTTGATATATTTTGAGAGATCAAGAAAATCTCTGAAGCTAGACGTCACTATGATGCATCCACTTTTATGTATAGGATTGGCCATAAGAAGAACATTCTGATCCACTTCCCTGAAATTTGTGGTGAAATGGGTGTGATAGGTTTCCAGCCCATGTTTGGAAGCCAAGAAGGATTTCTGCAGACTTTACTACCCAGCCTGATGTTTCTCTCATCAGATCAGGCCCTCTTTGGCCAACTACACATCGGGTGATTATTCCTCAGGTTTTTTTTCCTCCTATATATCTCTGAAGTAACAAAATATAGGCAGAATAGGACAAGAAAGATGATGGCATGTTTCTTAATTAGATTCTCAGTAGTGCAAAAGCCTCACAAAAGCTGACTATTTTGACAAATAGAAGATCTCATTTATAGGCAACAGATTCATTCTGTTGTAAGTGAGGGAAACAAAGACATTCACTCACGTTTTGTACAAACTTTATGTAAGCTTGCATGATTATCATTTTAAGCTCATTATTCATTCAGTCTTTCATTCTTTGGAGTTGTCTTTGTATTCCCAATTCTAAATTGAGCTTTCAGTAACTAGGACCATCTCTATGTATACCATTTAGTAAAGTGAAATCCAGGAGAGAGATTTTCTCTTGTCTCTGAGCTCAGTCCTTGGGCTTTGATGTGTCTTCACATGGTAATGGAAAGAAAGCCAGCATTAAAGTTCAACACCATATTGAATGCAATTTGGCTTTCTTTAATAGTCTGTTCTTTAACAAACTCCAGAGAGTTTATGAGACTCTGGGGGTGGTGTTGAGCCAGCAAGGAAAAGCACAAGTGATCCATGGATTTGGGATGTGTGTATCACCAAGTTTCTTTAAAAATTCTACCGACATTGATAATGGGTTAAAGACTGAGACAAATCCTCTGATGAATGAGGTAATGCAATGCACACAGAGGATCTCCAGGAAACTGGGCCCTAGCAAAGGACCCCAAGTAGGTTTTTGAGCAAAGACAATCATTTGTGTTACAGTAAATCTAAAGTGAAAGAAAATCTTCGTTTAAGCTTTTTTATACACAGCCCACTCTGTGTATAAAACATCTCTTTTCTCAAAGTCTGTGGATGATAGGTCCATTACATTTAGAGATTCTTTTCAGGACTTTCTTGGCTTTATTAAAGGCATGCAGGAATTCCAAAGACCACTGCGAGAGTGTTAAAGGGTCAGGATGACACAGAGAAAGGGACACGGAGCAGAGGATCTCCTGTCAATAGAATGTGCCACAGTGTCAGGACTCCTGTTTATGATGGCATCCAGCGACCACAGCAACATGCTTTATCTACCTGTCTATTATGGTTACACTCTGAAAAAATATAACTTTTCTAATTGTATGCCATGTCTTGGTATTGTCTGTTGGAGCTATTGGCAGTGCATAAAAAGTAATTAAAAAAGAAAACACTGTTAGCGAAGAAGACACTGAGTAGTCAGAGACCGTGATATTTTCAATAAACATGAATACTGGCCATGGTCAGTGAGAAGTGCTGAAGAGGGTGGTAACCAAGGCGAACTCCTGATTTTCAATAATTCTGTAGCCTGATGTGGGAGATAGGCCATTAAAACAGCAATTATATGTAAAATCTTGTGTTCAAATACAGGACACATAAGAGGCTTACCTACTGAGCTTTCCAGGGGCAAGTGTTTCCAAACTGAGTTAGACTCAGCTGGGGAAAGGTAGTTAGGAGCCTGGAGTACAGTGGTCTCACAAGTGACAAGAGCTAACTGTAGCATAAGAATAGGTAAGGGAAGAAAAGTCAGCCTTAGGAGAAACCCCCCAAATGGCACAGGCTCCAAATGTCACAGTTTCAGCAAATTGAGGTGGGGGATTTTGATGGTAGCTAGAATTTCCAGGAAAAACATCTAGTTTTTCCAATGCTCCTGCTTCTAAAATTTGTTGCTGCCTCACCAAAGAGCTTATTAAGATGGCCCTGAATTTTAAGGAGAAGGTAGAGAACCTCTTTACCTTAGAGAATTTTTAAGTGAGAAAACATAATTCTAAATGTTTTCCTTTCTGTTCAGTTTTCTCTCTTGTTTGTAATTGTGATTTGCCCACCTTCCTATATGTTTTGTAACTGCATGGTCCTAGAGTCCTTGTAGTTACAGACATGTAGATACCAAATATAATGTAGCTATCAGATTTTCCCTCCCAGGAGGGACTGAGCCAAAACAAACCTTCTTTCCTTAAATTGTTTTTTGTTAGTTACTTGGTCATGCCAACAAGAAAATGAATAGAATCAGAGCTTTCATTGTGGAGCAGAAGTTGGTCTTGGAGGGCATGGGAAAAGACAGGGTTTGAGCTCCGAAGGAAAACACTGCAAGCACTGTCCATGGTTCTGATACCAGGGTCGGCTCCCTGGCCTCTCATCAAGGCTGCAAGTGCCTTTCCTTTTCCTTGCCCAGGACCCCTTCACACTGGTCAAGCGAGCAATGCTCAGCTAAGATAAAGTTCTTCCCTATTCAGTTATTCACGTTGCTGACTTCACTTTCTTCTGCTCTAAATCTTTTCCTGTAGTTGAGCTTGCAGACTTCATTCTTTTGCTTTAGCCTCTGCTGAATGCCTTAAGTTTTCTTCTAGTCAAAGGGGAGCCCTGTTCTTTTGGGAACAATTAAAATGTTCCAGCCTCTTCAAATTTAGATGAATGAAAGACACTCTCAGGCATTTTGATTGCTAGGGGCAGGAAGGCAGCTCTGCACATCCTCGTAATAACATGACTTGGGGCAGGCCATTTTTGCAACCTATTTGAGTCAAAGTCATAAAATATAATTTGCAATAAGTGTAGTTAGGCCTTTATTTTGCAAATATACAGAAGTGTCAGTTCAAACCTTCAGAAGAGTGAGAGAACTCATATTATATTTCTACCTGTTCTTCATGACAAATGACCTCTCTTTTAGTTTCTGATGAAAATCAATGTGTGTTAGGTGGCTCCAGGTAAATGTTGACTCTTCCATGTCATAAAAAAGCACTTAGAAGTGATAGATGAGGCTAAAGAGAAAATGAGGTCTCAGAGCTCACAGCACTCTGCAGCTCCAGTTCCAGGGGATCTGACCCTGTCTTCCAGCCTCCGTGGGCACCAGGCACACACATACACATGCTCATACACAAAATTATAAACAAAGAAATATTTTTAAAACATACATGTTGTGTTAGAAATTATCAATGAAATTTTAACCTTTCAAGAAACAAAGTGACTTTGTAGGTCTAAAGTAAAAGCTGCCTGTCCTGTAACTTCAAATTCCAAAATGAGCATGGTGACTAATTCTCAGACCAAAGAAAGAGAAGCTGCATTAGATCATGGCAAAAGAGAATCTTGGCCTGGGAAACCAATTTCCAGACTTGAGTCAGTTTGTAGACCCAGAACCTCTTGAATAGAGGGTCAGCTAGCTTCTTCTGAGGAAAGACCTTGATAAAATACCTAAGATGGTTAACCTTTCTCTAGTCTTTTCTCAGAGGGATCTTTGGCCTTTTACAGGGCTAACTGCACACTGGGAGAAGGAAACAAATGGATTTTCCAGAGTCAATTGGGTATTGTTTCTGAATTGACACTAATTTCTAGAGACCACAAGAAACAATCTGTCCTTAAAGTTAAAGTAGGGGCTTAAAGAGGACAAGTGATTAATGGAGTTTTGTCTAAAGTCTGACTCATGGTGGGTCCAGTGGGTTCCTGAACTCATTCTGTGATTATTTCTCCAACTCAGAATTATAATTGGGGTATATATACTTAGAAGTTGGCAGAATTCCCATCCTTCCCTGTGAGGTCTATTATGGAAGGTGTGGGCTATTCTGGAAAAGTGAAATGGAAGCCTTTAGAGAGTTACCTCTGCCAGGGAAGATAGTGAATTTCAGAAATTAGTGTCATCACCAAGGACCTGAAAGATGCAAGGATGGTGGTTTCTACCACACTTCCCTTTAACTCTTCTACCTGGCCAATGTAGAAAACAGGTGGGTTGTGGAGAATGACAGTTGACTATCAAAAACTCAATCAAGTAGTGACTCCAATTACAGCTGCTTTTCCAGTGTGGCATCTTTACTTGAACACATTAATACAGATCCTGGTAAGCAGCTATTGATATAACAGGTGCCTTTGTTTGGTACCTGTCCATAAAGGCCACCAGAAGCAACTTGCTTTCAGTTGGCAAGGCCAGCAGTATACCCGTGCAGTGTTACCTCAAGGACATATAAACTTACTTGCCTGTGTCATGACTTAGTTTGAAGGGATCTTGATTGTCTATCTCGTCAACAAAATGTCGCATTGGTCCGCTAGATTGATGGCCTTGTGTGATCAGATGACATCAGTAGGAGGCGGCAGCCATTTTGCACTTGTTGGTAACACATATGTGTATCCGATGATGGGAAATCAATCTAACCAAGATTCAAGGGACTCTTGCTTCAGTGAGATTCTTAGGAGTTACATGGTGTGGAGCATGCAGAGAATTCCTTCTATGGTAAAGAATAAGTTACTGTACCTGGCCTCTCATGCCACCAAGATGGAAGCACAGCATTTAGCGGGCTCATCTGGATTCTGCAGACGCCACGTTTCTCTCCTTATTGTGTCTACTCTGTCCCACATACCAAGTGATTCAGAAAGCTGCTAGATGTGAGTCAAGCCTGGATGGGAGAAGACTGTTCAACCTTTGGGATTTTGGAGCAAGGCTCTACCAACTTCTGAAGACAACTGGTCTCCCTTTGAGAGACAGCTCTTGGCAGCTATTGGGCTTTAGTGGAAACTGAATGTTTGATAATGGGCCATCAAGTTACCATGTGACCTGAACTGCCCATCATGAGCTGGGTGTTATCTGACCCACCAAGCCATAAAGTAGGATATGCATATCAGCAATCGGTTTTCAAATGTAAATCAATCGTGCAATGATCATAGGGAAATCACATCAAAATAACTTAGAGCTTGCAGGACTCATTCTGTGATGGTACCCAAGTAGAATTATGATGCAATGAGAAAATCACAAAGAATACTCTTCAATAACATGAAATCAATGATAAAGTCAATGAAAAGTCAAGAAAGTCACCCAGAAATACATGGGCACATGAGAGTACTCATCTTAGATGCATTGGTTTGTAAAGTGTGTGGGCCAGAAGCAGAGGGATTCATGCTCATTTGAGAATTTTTGTTGGGACAATGTTAGAAGAAAGCCAAAAAAGAGACATGGCAAAAAAGACAAAACTATTTACAACAATATTCTGAAATATGTAAGTAAAAACAGATCAATAAATTATATAGGGCATCTAACAGAAAATTAAAATCTAAGTAAGTTTAAGAAAAATAATAAAAAAGTGAAAAAGGTAATTATAAGAGTTTAGCAAGTAGAGACCCTGACAACAGACTTGGGAAGCTGTGGGAAATTAGTGACTTTGTGGTACAGAGGTAGGTTACGATAGTAGGAAATTTGAATAGGCTTTAGTAGATACTAAAAATGTGATTAAGTCTGGCCATGGTGGCACATGCCTTTAATCCCAGCACATGGGAAGCAGGGGTAGGTGCATTTCTGAGTTCAAGCCCAGCCTGGCATTATTAGAGTTCTGAGACAGCATGACTACAGAGAGAAACCCTGTCTCAAAAAAATCAAATAAATAAATAAGTAGATTTTAGAAAAAAATGTGATTAAAATCTGTTATTGAAACTCTCAGGCCATAGGTCAGTTGTTAAAGAATTTACCTGACTTGCTCAAGGCTCTGGGTTCAGTCGTCCCCAGCAACACATGAAAATGGGCAGGGTGGTGCACACTGGTCATCTCAGCATTAGGTGTAAGCAGGAGCATCAGTGGGTCAATGCTACTCCCAGATACATCGTGAGCTTGAGGCAAGCCAGAGCTACCTGAGGCTGTCTTGAAGTTTTTAATTAAGTTGCCCTGCTGTGTCAAGGTGAAATCATTCACTCCTTCTGGCTCTTGCATTCTTTCTACTCCATCTTCCACAATGGTTCCTGAACCTTGGGGAAGGTTGTAGTAGTAATGCTGCTGCAGTGTCTTAGCAAAGAAGACAGGGAGGCATATGCATTAGTGCCTACCCTGCCAGACCTCTGCAGAGGGAACCACTGTTGTCCAGTGCCATACTCACAGTGGAACCCTGAGCATCTGAGCTCAGGTGTTTTTATTCTTTCAGAACTCCTTAGGTATTCTACTGATAGCACATGCAGATCCTTAGCAAATAAACAACCTCCACAGAAATCTAACACCTGCAAATAATACAAAACAACCTTGACAGCCCCTCACCCAACAATGCATAAAACAATTATTTTATATATAACTAAAAACAAATTTCTGCAACAATTCCCCTTTTCTGTATACAACACAACATAATTTAACACTACACCAGCATAACCATTTACAAGAGGAACAATCACAAAGGTTGCTAATGCACAGGACCAAATGAAACCAAACATCTATCAAGCTTTTCACAATGTCTTTGGACAGCAGACAAACATTATCAATGTCCAATTATCTGGAATTCACTCATGATCTTCTGGGCTCTTCCAAAGGGCTTGAGTCATTTCTCTTCTCTGAACTCTGCAGCCACACAGTTTGTCCTCCAGTCTCTGGCTGGCTCCCTTCTACTGCTGCTGCTGCTTTTGGTGGTCAGCCCATGGTACTGGCCTCTTCAGAACACTGGGGTCCCTTGCTACAACTGGACTGCACTTTCACCAATAGCCTCTCCTGGACTCTCTTCATGGTGCCAAGCCTCAACTTCTTTGCATGATCCCTTCAATCTGGGCCTTCAACTGCTACTGAGGC